>PPHD01000194.1:29323-63127 GCA_002909625.1 Bambusicola thoracicus | reverse complement strand
AAAAAAAAAAAAAAAAAAAAAAAAAAAAGTGGAAAAACAATATACTTAAATATTAATAGTAATGAGTATAAGTGATTAATGAGGATGTAACAATAACCCAGGATTTTCTCTTTCTCCCTAAATATGGAAAACAAAATTAGATTTCTGGAGATTCTACATTTAGCCCAGTGTTTAGACCCAAGGCTTTTATAGACCTCAGTGACAGATCTGTTCTAACTGAAGATAACTGAGGAAAAAATAGACTTTCTTAGTCAGGTTTCAGAGACTTATGCATGATGCTATATTTTCAATACTTTTTCTCCAGGCATGGATGGCAGTATTTATGGGATGGGAATACTGGTCTTATCCACATGGCTCAGGCTCCCAGTTTGTAACCACTACTTGTTCAGCACATGATTTTGAAAAACTCTTTGTCTAGGAGCCACATAACCATATGTAAACACCTACACTGAATCTTTTCTCCATTGACACCCTTTATAGTCACTAAAGAATATACTCATGCCGCTAAAATATGGACTACATGTTCAAGCTATCTCAAAGGCAAACTACAGGGGAGTTAGCCTTAAGCCACATGGACAGCAAGCAGCCTGACCCACCTGGCCAATGGGCAGAGACTGGTCCCTGACTATACTGTTTGGCAATATAGGCAGAGCTAGAGGGAGCTACAAGAAGCCCTTCCGTCATGTGTTTCCATTCACCTCAAAGTAGCTGTTTACAGCAGGTTGGATGAGTCATGCTTCTTGTATCTTGGTTTCTACAAAATGGGGAATGGTATAAAATAGTACATAACCATGCTCACAAAGAACCATGAGTGTCTGGATGAGACATGCACTACCTGAAGAGAAGGAAATCAGCAAAACCCAAAAGTTTAAGGCTGCAAAATAAACAAACAAACAAACAAACAAATAAGACCAACACACTAGGAACCACCAGGAAGTAATTTCTTAGCTAATATTTAAGAGGTAAATTTGCATAACTCCATTTTGTGAATCACCAGACTCCAGGAGTGAGTTTGGAGCAGTCAGCATGGTGGGGCAAGGCTATGAAGATCAGGCCAAGGTTAAGATAAGCAGACCACAAGTCTAGAGCTTGTGATGTGGGAACAAGGTCCCAGGAGATGGAATAGCATTTCTTTTGCAGTAACACCAAGACCTCTCCTCTGTAATAGACGTTTCCATGCAGTGCTGTAGGGAGTGTGTTCATTGTATATCACAGTCTTGTTCAATAAAAAAAATTATGTCCACAGCCTTTCATACTACATGAATTTTAAGATCACAAACTCTGGCTTTGTAACACATGTTTGGCTTACCATGAAAGTGAACTGTAGAAAAAACAAAGCAACCATTCCATGACACACAGTCACTGGCTTTTTTTCCCCCTCAAGAATCAAGGAACAGCCAGGCGTGGTTTCAGAAGGCTTTTCTTACTGAATCCGGCCAAAAGATGTTGTAATATTTACCCTGGTACACGATTGTTGGCCTAAAAACTATTGTGTAAGGAGTCAGAATGGGAATACAGATTCAAATATAACACCAAATAAATAAAGTTTCATTAATGCATGATTTAGTGAGAAGAACACTGGCCAGGGACTCAAGCGGCCAATGTCTTTGTGGTCCTTTCAGGGGACATCAAAGCATACTCACGGTCCCAACCCATGTGCCGCCGGCAATGTTTCCACCCCAGCGCATGGGTGCTGGGATGGAGCCAGGCTGAGCTCCAGGCAGCGTTCCCAGGGACACCCGCTGCCTGGGTGGGCAGGAGCCCTGGTTGTCACTCGAGTTCCCCCAGCCCAGGTAACAGGGGTATGGAATAGTGAGGTGAAAGGGCTGGTGGCCAAGCTCTCCTCAGGGCTGTGTGCCATGTGGCTGGAGAGAGGGTTATGTGGCACACCCAGGGGTGCCCTGTGTCCCCACAAGTTAGTTACTCAGCCAAGCAACCGGGTCCTGCTTGGGACAGCCCAGTCAGGAGGCATCTGTCAGGGCCTGTGTCCGTCTACGCTCATGTAACAATGAGCATAAACTCTTCAGGCCTGTGACCAATAGATGGCAGGCAAATCTTAGGCCTGTCATGCAAAGCAATGTACAATGTCCCACAGACTGCTTGCTGCAGGAGCTGGAGGGACTGTGCCTGGTGACCCCAGGGCTGTCCCGAGACACTGGCGGTCACTGAGTTATTTCAGCCTGACCTCAGCAGTCAGCAAGTCCCTCTCTCAGGCTCTGGCTGTCTTAGATCAGCCTGTCTTACCTGCTTTTAACAGCATTTACTGTGAGGAACACCTGCACTTGACTTGCTACTTTCCTGTCATGCTTTCCAGCTTGCCCCTGTTATACGTCTGTTGCAGAGTAATTGGGGTCTAAATGGAGAGACAGGGAGAGATGACATTGGTGTGATACAAAAGACACCCTGTCTTTTGTACTGACTGTCTTGATAACAGCATTTTTTTGGCCACCCAAACATTATAGTCACGTGGCAGTTTTTCACAGCAGTGATTTTTAAGACCCAGACCACCCCAAAACAAATAAACAAAAATACTGTGAAAACAATATTTTCATTTTAAAAACTTCCCACTCTCAACTTTTAAGCAGAATTCAAATCTTAACTTTTATTCAATAATTGTTGATTGTTCCTCAGTCCCTGTTTCAGAGAACATGGAATCACAGAATTATTAAGGTTGGAAAAGACCTCTCCCTACCATCAATACTGCCCACTAAACCATGTCTCTAAGCATCACATCTACATGTTTGTTGAACACATCCAGGGACAGTGACTCTACCACTTCCCTCTTTCCACCACCTCTGAGAAGAAATTTTTCCTAATATCCAGCCTGAACTTCCCCTGGCACAGCTCAAGACCATTTGCTCTTGCCTGTAAATGCAGCATAGAGACAGGACTGAGCAAGTGCACTGACCACAGCATTAGTGCACCTTTAGGCAGGAAGAAACAAAGATTGAAGTGGAAATCAGAGAAATAGCCACAGGTTTTTCCAGACAATTAAAGCACAAGGGAAAGTTTGTTTTCTAAGTAAAGCTTTCCCATACATTAAGAAATTTTAGCTTTTTTTATGTGCTTTCTTAAAGAGTAGTCTGCTGTTGTACTCAACAAGAAACTCAATTAAATGTTTCCCTGAGAATGTGGCATGTCAAGTCCTTATTTCAACTTTAGTCTGTTTCGGCTGATATTTGTTTGAATCCTGACTGCCTTTTCCTGAGCATGCTATGGAGCCCACAGAGCACTGCGCATGCTTGTGTATTTCTGGGGATAATATGCAAATGTGTAATTACCAGCACCTCCCTCAGCCAGTGAAAGAGCACAGAAGCAGATGAACAGAGCAGCGTGACTAAGAGCCCCTTGGGTGCACAGTGTGGGGACTGGAACTCATGGGCAGGCAGCAAGAAGTACTTGAGGTGAAAAAGAGGAACTCACAAGTGGTTTGATCTGGGGGTTTGGATGACTTCACTGCTTGCTTATTGTTTTCAGTGAAGACACACACAGTCTAGCAACTGTTGTTCAATGTGAGGACAAAAACTGAGCTTACACGGGATGTGAATTCAAAATATAAGTGGATGTATGTGAGTTCAAAATGTGTCTCATTCACATTCGGATCTCAGTCTCGTATGTATCCAAAATCAGGCAGGTCCAACTTACAAAGAATGTGAACTGTCAGAAGGGCTTTTTTCTACATTTATACAGGCAATTTCTACACCTGCACATCTTTAAAGATTAGAGATCACATTGAACTGGAAATGAAATCAGTGTTTGTTCCAAGCTAGGGCAAATCTGGGCCCTGGTTTTGCAAATCCCTACCAGATATTTAAGAATATAATGGAAATGTTAGTTCCAACCTCTGAGCTGATCAAAATCTAATGTAAATTCTTGCATTTTATGCCTTCTTCAACTACCAGTGTGGCTGAGGGATTATCTCCTGTTAGGTACAAACCTCTCCTCACCGCCAACTGGGAAACTAACATCACTTAGTCTTATGTAATCCAAAACATGTTTCATCAGGCAGGTGAACACAGTGCTGAGAGTTCAGCAACAGTTTACCTTTTGAGGAGGAGGAACCATTCATTATGTCTTGCAGTCCCAGAGATAGGCCCTGCTGAAAGATGTCTCCAATTATGCCTAAACATTACTCCGAGATGAGCCAAAAGGTTTGAAGGTACAGCTGAGGCTGTGACAAGCCAAACATTTGTCTTAGCCCCGAGAGGCAAAAGCATCATGAATGGAGCATGCAGAAGAACATGGGAAGTGTACAGTGTGCCATGCATGTGGGTGTGCACAAGCACACATAAGTGCAGGCAGGTAAGGTCAAGGTGACCGCCAGGAAGCGGTGCCAGACGCTTTTCAGTACTTTGGCTCTGTCCCGACTTCTTTCTCATTCACGGGCACGGAGCCGAGACAGAGCCAGGTTTTCAGCTGCAGCCAGACTTTATGCTTCATTACTTTGCCCACCTCTGCACAGGATATAGCATTTTTAACATAAGCAGTTAGCATTATAAGCTCTCATAAATTATCCTGGGCCTCTGCTGCTGAAAATATGTTAGAGTGCATGGCCCGTCAGTCCCTCTGCCTGTGAGGTGTGTGGGATGCCGGCTTCATGAACCATGGCTGTTTCCCCACTGCAGCCTCCACGTGGTCACCGTTCACAGTCTTTGAACTGGGTCCAGTGAATGTTTACCTCATGCTAATGTAGATTTCCCATGCGATGCACTGGGATAACGTGAAACCTGCTCAACGTGAGTGGCTCATTTTGTGCTCCAAATGGAAATCTGGAGGATGGGAGCAAGCGCTTCTCTGGCCAAAGAAAGAGCAAGCTCAGCTGAAGAAGAGCCATCGCTGGGCATGCCAAAAGGTAATAAACACGTTCTTTTTTAGAAGGAGAAAGGGAAGGGCAAGGAGCAGGTCTAGGGTGTGCAAGTAGTTTAAAGTCACTGCCGAGCTAACACCCACGCAGATGAGTGCTGGAGCATGCCAAAGGCTACCCTTCATTTTACAGCCAGTTAGTGTGCAAGCTGCTACACATCCCTGCAGGACCAGATTCCCTACTTCAGCTACAGCCACCAACAAAGGATGACACATGAACTGCTGTACCTCAGAAGCATCCTCAGGAGATTTTATGACTCAATGCACGCATCTTTGAGTTAAAGTTGCTCTCTTCCTCTTATTCTTTCTCTTCAGGACCAGAAGCATCACCACCTTTCCCTTCAGTCACTGATGCTCAATCTCACACATGTGCTGCCCTGCCCTAGGATTTTACCACGCACAGGAAGGCCAGTGAAGTCAAACACCAAGTCAATGAACATTGGAGAAAATATCATTTTCTTCAGTTATGGTGGACCCAGAGTACTTTTGGCTACTTCTGAGCCTTAGCTAGATCTAGGGAAGTTTGCAGTAGAAAGAGGAAACAAAGTGTCTTTAAAGACTGATTTTCCCTCTGAAGCTTAGAAAAGGAGTGAAGGACATACTGAGCAATATTGTCTCAGGCTTTGAGGTGAAGAGTTGATCTTCAAGCCCATTCTGCTGAAGGAATTTGCTGCTCAATGATATGGAAGGATATATAAGGGCTGCAGAGATGGTGTGAAGATACATGACTGCTTGCTGAGAGCTTCCAAGTTAGCTGTTCTTATAAAGCCTGCCATTTGGAGGAACAGGAAATGGGTTGATGGGCTGATGGTTGTACTAGATAATTTCAGTGGTCTTTTCCAAGCTTAATGATTCTATGATTCGCTGGTTCTAGGAAAAATATGAGCACAGAGTGTGTGAATGAGAAGAAACTCTGGGTGGAGTTATCCCACAGTGGGATGCACAGAGTATACCTGGAAAAAAAAAGCTCAGGGCTGCAAGAAAAGGTGCATGAGTAACCAGCTTAAAAGGGTGTGGAGGGTAATCAGAATCTCTCGCATGTAGGCCCTGTCTGCCATTTACAAGTAAGAAAAGCTGTCAAGGAATCAATGGACTATTTCCTACCTGAGCTCCAGTGAGAATAGCTTGTCTCTTCACAGTGAGAAAAAGTAAAATAGCACCTTGAACTTCTACCTCTCACAGTGCTACTTCTCCCAGGGTGTTTTCTGTTTTGGTCCTCAAGACTATAACAGAACTTTGCACTCAAGACTTTAATTAAAAACTAGAGACAAACAGCCTCCACACCAGTTACAGACATTTGACATTCGCAGCAGACTTTGGTTTTCATCATATGACATGCTTTTGTAACCAGCTCAGTTAACGTTTTAATTTTAAAATGTAGTTAACACTTTGAGGAGTGCTGCTCCTTTTCAAATGCTGGAATGCGTACATAACCTCAGGGGGTTGTGTTTGTATTTATTTTGACCAGCACTGCACAAAAAAAAAAAAAAAAAACATTGGCACATAAATTATCATAGAATCGCTTCTTTTTCCCTGGGGAACAGAACACGGGGAGAAACATGCCAGCAAGTCATACACTGCAGTGTCAAGGGCATCCTTGGGAAGCTAGCAGAAGAAGCAGTGAACCTGGGAGTGATGATGGTAGAGAGTAATAAGTGAGAGGTGCTGGGATTCCAGAATATGAAAAACAAAGCTTTTGGAAAGGAGAATCAGTCTGCATGTGATTGCTAGTGATGGGCTCAGAGGACAGATCCTGTGTTTTTCACCCCTTTGAGACTGCTAGCCGTATTTTTGGCACTGGCCACTTGCTCAGGAGAGATCCCAACTTTGCATGCTTAACACTTTGTTTGGCAGCCACTACCTCAAGTGCATGCTGAGGGAATGTGCTGAATATCTGGATTTCTTGTGCCTTTTGAAAGCAGCGATATACAGCAGCTATAACTAGTGCTCTGGCCATCTCTGTGAGAGTTAACTACCTCAGAAATGGGGGGAAAATAACCTTCTCCACATGGAATATGCTGCCTTGGAGAGACAAAAGACTTCATTAAAACCAGACTCACCAGAGCTTTCTTTAAAAATTTTATAGCTGTTCAAATGTAAAACATATTTAACAATGGCTCTTTTGCAATGTTATAAGCTTATTTATTAGACTGCGTGTGTTCATAAATCATCCTTTTATTCTCTTTTTTATTTTTCCAAATTAACACATTTTCGGTAAAAGAGATTACAAGAGAGATGATGAAGTGCTGGATTCTATCTCCTGCATCTTTTGTGCTCCTAAAGAAAAATCATTAAAAAAAAAAGAATGGGGCAAACACCACAATGCTCTGCTGATGTTGGTGATCAGAAAGGGTAATAAGGCTCCCTTGTCTGTGCTCACACTCCTTTCCTCATTGTTTTTTGGCCAATATTCCAGCAAATAATCTATGCTATTATGCATGCATATAGTGTACTGCAGATGTGGTTCTTGTTGAGCTTCTCCTTCTGTGCAGTTACTTGTGGAAGTTTAGATGCAGCAAGCAACGTTAGATGATAGGACTGAGACATTTTCCATGACAAAACTCAAGATTTCTGTTGATTATAACTTAGTCACATGCTACAAACAAGTGCTCTATATGTCGTGGTTTTCCACTAGCAAACACAGAGAACAACAGTATCTTTAATCATTCTTTCAGCCACACAGTCCAAATGGCATGCTGCTAATGAGAGAGGAAATCCAGTCCTGAAAGGAAACTCATATTGCACATCTTTTATGACCACTGGCAGAGAGATAAGTGCAACCTAATCTACAACTGGTGGCTGAACATGTCTGAGAACCAATTAAAAGATTTGGTAGCCTCTATGGGTTAAAAATCCCCCTTCTAGCTTGAAGCAGTCATGGGAGGTATCCATGCTGGGAAGTATCTTGATGTAAGTCTCGGTGGGAGTGTATCCCACTGTGGAGCAAGGCCATCAGTTTCCTCCACAATGTGGCTGGGATATCCATTGGGTTGGTATACGCTGCTTTTTGGAGAGAGCTTTCTCTCCCACCAACAGTACAAGGAGGACTGGCTTCCTAACCTGGAGCTCCAAAGAGGTGCCAAAGTTAGATCAGTTGGCTCTACACCATCAGGACCTTAAATCTAGGAAGTAGGGATGGTGCAGCTTTTCAGTCTTTCCATCCCGAAGTCCTGCTGGCAGCAAGGAGTCAAGCAAGTTTGGAAGAAATCTCAACCTTCCACCTCCTGCTCAAGCAGGGACACCTAGAGGATAAGTTTTGCCACAGCTGAGCTCAGCACAACTTTTTGTGACGCCCAAAATTACATTTGCTAACATTCACATTTTTAAAGCTACTTCTAGAAAAGCACCTTTCTGGTTACTGGCATGATGCCCAAAAATGAGAACTTAGATGAGACCCAGTCAGTTAACGGGAGCAAGTGTACTGCTGGGAAACACTGGTGGTCCCTCCTAAAAGTGCAAGTCTTAACGCGATCCTGAAGCATAACTGTTTTAGTGGGACAATTTCAGTACAGACCATATGTCCTGTAAAATTCTGACAGCAAACAAGCATCTTTAGTGCAGCCATACAGGCAGTTTTGTCACTCAGTGGAGTGATTTGATGATCGATATCTCTGGCTGCTGATTCACATTCCTTTCTTTCTTAAATAATCAAGGCTGCAACAAAATCCACCAAACTCCCCAGCCCAATTAGAGCCATGTTCGTACAATTTACATTTTTGAAATGCACATCCACAGCACAGAGGATGGGGCTGCAGCATCTTCCAATTATACAGAGCAATTAGAGAAGATCATCAAGACATTCTGAGGTCTCATTAGGGAAAATGTTGGTTGTTACAGGCATCTCCACAGATTACAGCAGTGTCTAGGTCCTGTGCCAGCCCCCCCAGCACACATGCTCTTTTGGAGGAGTTAGACCATGACTCACTTCTACTGAAAAAAAATGATCAATGTTTTCACAGAATCATCTTAGATTGGCTTCTTCTGAATAAAAATAATGCCATCAAATACCTTAAAATAGGAAAGAAATCACTGAACTAATCTGTGCTTTCATGTTATAAAATTGAACGTCCTCTGGTAGGCAAACACATAATCAATCTCTGCCTAATGGTGAGGAATACTATTTCCATTATATAAGAAAAACAAATAAATACATAATTTTCCTATAACGTTGGTCATGTTTAATCAGCATGCAGAATGAGGCAGGTTTCAAACTCAAAGCAGTGAATCCTTATTTTACAGGGCTCATGTTTTTGCTTGGAGAAACACAGAATCATAGAATCATTTGAGTTTCAAGATACCATTAAAGGTCTTCTAGTTCAACTCCCCTGCAATGAGCAGGGACACCTACAGCTCCATCAGGTGCTCAGAGCCCTGACCAGCCTGACCTTGAATGTCTCCAGGGACGGGCCATCCGCTGTCTCTGAGCAACCTGTTCCAATGCCTCACCACTCTTATGGTAAAAAACTTGTTCCTTATATCCAGCCTAAATCTCTTGTCTTTTAGTTTGAAACCATTTCACCTTGTCCTATCACAACTGCTATAGGGTCTGTCCCTTTCTCTATTATAGGCTTCCTTTAGGTACTGAAAGGCTGTTCTGAGGTCTCACTGGACAAGGTGCTGCTGATGATCCATGAAATAACCAACCTGTAAATGGTTAAATTTTCAGATCAATTTAGAGGTTTGAAAAGGAATCTATGGCCCCAGACCAGACCTATTTGGCGTGCTTTCCATACAACCTTTGGCAGGACAAGGAGACCAGACAAATGGTTCTCTGGCTGTTGCAAAAACAATGCAAATTGCTTGCATAGGCTCATTATGCCTTTCTACACCAGGGTGAATTCCCCTCTGAAAATGTAAAGTTCTTGCAGCACCATAGAGTGCTGCAGGAGCTGCTCAAGGCATCAGCAGAAACAAGTCTAACTGACAGTTGTGCTGACTGCCAGCTGTATAAAAATATATATTTTTCCCCTCACACAAATTGGCCAGTTGCTCTGGAGCAGATGAACTAGTTTGTGTGTGGCCACCAAAACAGCTGTTGGAGGGAGATCTTGTTGGAAGTGGCCAACAGGAGTCAAGCCCTGGGGTCAAAAGGAGCATCTATGGAGATTTACAGTGGCACAGCAGCATCTCACAACACATACCCTGATTCGTCCAATTTGCCTGCAGTGATTCCTATTTTGTAGTCATGCAAGGTGTAACAACCTCTGGGTAATCATGCCGTTCTCCTCAGCTGACCTTTCAGATGCTCCTTCTGCTGACTGTGCTGTGCATGCCTGGAATTCACCGCAGAGCACAGCAAGGTTGCTGAGGTGTGTCACTGGCATCACAGGTAGAATCACAGAATCACCAAGGACTTCCAGGATCATCTAGTCCAACCATCCACCTACCACCAATATTTCCCCACTAAACCATGTGCCTTAGTACAACAGGTAAACTTTTCTTGAATATCTCCAAGGATGGTGACTCCACCCCCTCCCTGGGCAGCCTATTTCAATGCTTCACTACTCTTGGAGAAGAAATTTTTCCAACTATCTAGCCTGGCACAATTCAAGGCCATTCCCTCTTATCCTACTGCTGGTTATACAGGAGAAGAGGCTCACCCCTACCTCACCACAACCTCCTTTCAGGTGATTGTAGAGATCGAGGAGGTCTCCCCTGAGCCTCCTCTTTTCCAGACTGAACAACCCCAGTTCCCTCAGCTGGTCCCCATCAGACTTGTGCTCCAGACCTCTCACAGCTTTGCTGCCCTTCTCTTGACATGCTCCTTCTTAGCTACCTGCACACACTGCTGGCTCATGTTCATCTGAGTGTTGACCAACACCCCCCGATGCATTTCTTCCATGCAGTCTTCCAGCCACTCTGCCCCAATCCTGTAGTGTTGCCTGGGGTTGTTGTGGCCAAAGTGCAGGACCCAGAATTTGGTTTTGCTGTGCTTGAATTTTGGTAGGGATGCTCTGCTGTCAAGGTCACCTAAGCATCTTAGAAACTGGGGAAGTTGCAGAGGCAGAAGACAGAGGTGCATCTGGGGGGCAGAGGGGAACCATTGCATTATTATCAGTCTATAGTCATAGATATATGGGCAGTCAGATGGATTATTTTGAGGGACATTTCCAGAATGCCTACTTAGTAAGAAGATAATGAAATCTGAAAGACTGTTTATAGTGACATCTTTTGCTTAAGTTGCTTTTCATAGATAAAAATTCCTTGTGTTTCTCTGTAATTATGTTGGTGCTCACACACCCTGCTGCTGTCTCAGGATTTGGCTGACTTGCTGTTACTGGTTGTCATGGAGAGCGCTCCACAAAGCTAGACAGTGAGGAGATAAGAGCAGAGGTTTTCAGTGATATTTTGGTTCATTTTGGAATGCTGTATTTAAGTTTAGGGAGCAAAATTATGGGAAAAGCAAAACAAATTATTACTGGCACTGTTCTTTTTTAACTTCAGAAGACAGAGGAATGGGGGAGTGACTCCAGACTGTAAACAAGCCGTACTATCTGCAGCCACAACCAGCACGAGAGGCATTCCTTAGGAGCTCAACCTTGAATGGTCCTCAGGGATCAGGTTTCTGGCGTATTGCTCTCCTGATGGTACAAGAAAATCAAGTTCAGATATGTTGCATGTCTCATTGTTGACATCTTCACTTTAATCCACTCACTCCCTTGGGGGTCATGATGCACCTTCTAGCTGGTTATTGGCCAACACGTTTTTATAAATTATCTGTGTATATAGATCTGATTTAAAAGTAGAGGGCCAAATTTTGCCTCCACTTCTGAGCTGTCCCACTGCTCCATAAGGTGGAAGCAGGGGTGCTGAGCCAGGTTCCCATACCTCTCTTAATGTGTGCATCTGCATCTCCAACAATCTACACTGTAGTACATCTGGATGTCATCCCAGGGAGAACCGAATACATGAATGTATACACAGAGTGAGAAAATGAGAGGGACAGATTATTTAGATTGATGCTAACACTCGAATGTATTGCTCTATCCAATCCAGTGGCCTTCTAACGAGGATGGGGGTTGAAATCCTGCATGTCAGGCTTGGGGAGGAAGGCAGCAAACCCTTTGGAAGTTTAGAGCAAGATCATTCTTTAAGGAGAAGTGTGTATATTTAATATGAATCATCTCTGACTCAGCTGAGACATAACAGAGGTATTTATTTTCCAGACTGATATCTTTAAAGCTGTCTACAGTTTTGGGTATCGATTCATGGCCTCAGGAAGGTTTTTCTTTTCCTTCTATCACCGTGGGACAGGATTAAATTACAATAGATTTTATTATGGATTAAATATGTTTGTACTGGATTAATTGCAAATGAAAGCACATACATCTGCTTTGAAAATTTACCCTATCACCAAATTCAGCCTCTATAAATTAGAATTAATGTTTTGCTGAGTATAATCCCCTAGTTTCACTCTGCTTCATATAACCCTCTCCCACCCCTGCCTTTGCAGCTTTCAAAAAATAGCTGCGGATTGTTTTTTTAAGAGCCTGAGAGTTTTGGAAAACCACCACCGCTAATCCAAAGGGAAACTAGATGACTCTCTCCCTTTGACAGCACTGCAAACCTCAGCTAGGGCGTCTTCTCCCTTTCCCGCTCGCTCTTCTCTCTTCTCCTGAGAGCCCTATTTTTAACGCGGGAGGTCGGCCCTGATGCTGACAGACGTTCAAGCGCCGCAGACTTCTGGCCCAGCTGGCTTGAGGAGCACGCGGCGTTGCCAACTCACCTCTCTCTGCTGCCAGCAGCGGTGGGCTCAGCCCGTGTCCGGCCAGCTGCCCCCTCTGCCTGACCCCCCTGGGAGTTCCCAGCTCCAGGCGCCAGCCTGCAGATGGCAGACGCCATGCAGATGGCATCGCTGTATTTTGGAGGTGCCGGTGGGATTTTTCAGGCTGGACGTTTAGACCCAGCAAAATGGGGCGTAATGGAAGAGCATGTGAGCGTGTGTTCCCAAAAATGTGCTGGCTGGTAGTGACCTGCCTGTGGGCTGATCTGAGCCTGTGTGCAGTTTGGCATGTGAACTTCCTTCGGTGTGGATTAGGATTTCTTCAGGGCACCAGAAAAGGGGACCATTATTGTTAAATAATTCCCCCAGAAAGAATACCATTGGTTACTTCTGTTATTTCACATTAGCCACTTTCTGCATGGATGCATTTTGCTTGGCTCCTGCTGAAAATGGCTGAGCAGAAGGTTTGAGGGCGTGGTGGGAGCTACTCACTCCAGCCCCAGGCACCCATGTGCAGAGCATGCATAGGGCTGGATGCTGCCGGACACCTATCCTCAGCTGTGAGACACCTCTGGGTCAAAAGTATGCCAGATAAGCCCGTAACATTTAACCACTGTAGGTGACAAACAAGTATTTATATGTAAGAATCACACAATCATTAAGGTTGGAAAAGACCACTAAGATCACCCAGTCCAAGCGTCATCCCACCCCCACCATACCCACTGACCACATCCCTCAGTGCCACATCCACACGGCTCTTGAACACCTCCAGGATGGTGACTCCACCACCTCCTTGGGCAGCCTGTGCCGCTGCCTCACCATTCTTTATGAGAAGATTTTTTTCCTAGAAAGTCACACAGGTCTCTCAAAATCTGCAGACCTTTTCATCTTCTTTCTAAAGTTCTCAACTCACATATATCCAGGCAGCTGGTAGATAAGGTTTGTTTTGAGCAATGTGCTGCTCATAGCCTTTTCTTGCAAAGCACCCAATGCACAGTGTAGGTAATAGACATTCAAACAGTGTTGAAACTAAGCCACCGAGCCTTACAAGTTTGCTTGTGGCTTCCAGAAGGGGAGGATTTTTTCATGACTCTGCAAATCATGTCTTGTCTGCAATCACATCTCCACAGAAAGAATGAAAGATGCATAAGAATGCACTTTTTTTCTGACTAACTTTGCAAGCCTGATGTACTGAACAAGATGGCTGGCTCCTCGGTATTGCTCGCTGAAGAATATGAAGCAGCTGGAGCTATGTAGAGTCCATTGCCAGACAGCATGTGGCTCTTCCATGTTTTGACTTCTAAGATCTCCTTCCTTCAGGATGAATGGACTGAGTTTTGGTAATGAAAAGCTACAACAATAAGAATAAAACCCCATACTACTGGCCAAGCTGATGCAGAGTTTATTTGCAGGTCCTTGGGTTGGACTGGGTAATAGGAAGGGCTGAGTGCTCCAGCGACCTCTGCTAGGATGTTCAGGTGGAGTGATTTCCTCCTCTTGCCTTTGTAAGTTCTTTCTTTATAAGCTGCAGAAGAATTTAGCAGTTGCAAAGAGCTGCTGCACATATGCACACATAAATCTTCGAGAACTTTTTCAAGCTGTACTGGAGTTTAATGATACTCTCCCCTCAACTATGTGAAGATCTATTAATTTTGAGTCAAACTATTAGACAGTCACACTAGAGTGGGTTTTATATTAAACAAAAATGAAATTAGTTCATGCACCATAATTCCAAACACCTTTGCTGTAATGTCTGTGTATCTAGGACACATGTTTTGGCTTAGTATGAGATTTTAAGCTCATCTCAAGTTGCATGGCTAGAATTGGAGCCGAATCTATAATAATAGTTTCTTCATCAATGCAGCCAACACACGTTACTGAGAGGGGCAGAGGTTTTCTCCTGGGGGATGAAGATCAGTCTAGGAAGCTAGCTTGCCTTCTTGTTCCTGTGGCTGAGCTCAGGGCTCTGTGACTGGGAGGGAGCGGGGTGAGTGGCAGAGGGACACATCATCCAGAGCCTCAGAGCTCTACTTGTGAGAGTGCTGTGATAATGGCATACCCACACTGCCATCCTTCTGCATCCTCCTAATATGCACAAGTAGTGTGGGGCGTGCTGGAAATTATAACCTTATCCAGCCAGTAATGGTTTTCCTGGAGAAGCTATTTTTCCATTCTTGTGACATTAACACCTTGCCAGGAGAGAAAGAAGTGGTGCAAATCCGTGGCTGTTGATTTTGCTGTGAATATCATAAGTATTTTAGCTCCATAGACTTAGGTGGCATGTGATTACTGTACTTCATTAAAATGTGCAACTTCTAACCAGTAGGTAGCTAAAGTTTCAGCCGGGAAACCACAAACCAATAGAGTACAAAAGGAGTGGTGATAGGGGGAGAAGCACAGCCATATACTGTAATTACAGTCCGAAAGGCCATCACTGAAAGACAAAATGCCACAGTTTGTGGTGGCAGTGGGAAGCCACACACTGGGATGAAAACATGCTGTTTGCAACGTAGGCACCTCTGTGGTAGAGGCTGGGTGGATGCTTGCATGCTTTGCAAGCAAATTAAGAGCAAGCAGCAGATTTGACATGGGGCAGCTTTAAGTTCTACTCGCCTATTTTTATTTCCAGCAGGAGATAAAGGCTTCTGGAGTGTACAGAGTTGTTGGCTTCTTTACATGCTTCCTCCAAACAGCCTGTGTTTTATGGAGAACAGCAATAAAAAAGTGAGGTTGTCGCAGTGGTGAATTATCATCAGTAGAAAACAGCAAACATTAAGAGTCTGATATATGTTAACACTGAATATTTTGACAAGGACCAGTAGGAAAAAGCAAAGAGAGGTGTGCATTTCACTTTTTCAAGCAGTCCTCTTAAGCCTTGACAGCAGGGCAAATATTTACATTACTCTTGTGTTTCATATGTGATGCATAACTGCGGCGTGACCCAGCCAGATGCTCTCCCTGGGATGTGGCAGAGAGGCAGCTCTCTGATCTGAGCTGAAAAGACATTTAGTCAGTGCTATGAGGTAGTTTAACTGGAAAAGTTAGCTGAAGATCAGCATTTCTTCTGAGAAAAAAGTCCTTAAGAGCGCAACATGTATACACACTGCTGAGACTTCTGATGAAGCTGATTTTGAGCAACACCAGCTACTTTGCTTCCCAGAGTCAGCCATACAGAAATACCACTGGGCAACAGAAGGAGCAAAAAAGCACTACAGGGGAGTTGGCAGGAGTATCTGTTTTTGTGAACTGTATGGATTTCAATAACAGTTTATGATAAAAAGGTTTCTTTTCAAAAATCAAGTTCTGTATAAATTCATTGCAATTTCCAGAAGTGCTGAAAAAAAAATATTGAAAAAGCATTTGAGCATTTTCTGGAAGAAAAATATATTTTGATAGAATGCTGTTTGAATGAAGTTTATTTCTTTCAGCTGGTCCTATTAAGAATAACAATGAGGCCTTCCCACCCAACTGGTACCATAGCCACTATGGGTATTGTAGCCTCTAGTTTCATTAGAAGTTAAACTCTATTTTAATTGTCTGTTTACACACACACACAAACTCTCCTTTATTATTTTTAAATTGTTTTGTCAGTTCGCTTTTGTCTGAAAATGTCTCATTTCTGAAAATGCTGAAAAACAGTTCTTCAAATCTGCAGGCAGGGAGCTCTAAAACCATCCCAGGCTTTCAGTTCCTAAGGCTCAAAACATAAGTGGTTTTTTTTTTTTTTGAAGAAAGCTTAAGACATACCAAAAAACTGGATAAACACCAGTGCCCTCAAAGTAAATGCAACATCACTGTTCTAAAATCAGGCTGCACAAACTCAGGAAACCCCCCCTCGTAAATCTAATCTCTAACTGTAAAATTATTATGGATACATTTCATTTCCAAAAGCCTTTTATTTTTCTTCCTCATCAAACAAAAATAATTACATGTTGCTCTCCAGTCATTTTTAATCAATAGCATACTGCCTATCACAGCTGATATGCGAAGTAGGTTAACTTAACCGTACCAGGGCAGATTTGGTATTTCCTACTTTTGGAACACTTGCTTTGTGAACTTGTTGTTGCATTCATTTTGATATAATTTATATTTACATTAAAACACCCTCATTGATATTCTGCGGAGTTTGTTCAGTCCTGCATCTCTGCTTATTTTTTCTACAGTTTTTTAATGGGGAAAAAAAAAGAAAAAAGAAAAAAAAAAAAAGGCCATGGAAGGGTCAACCTTAGAAAAATTCTCCTTTGCTCTTTGAAACTGAGTAAGCTCAACCACAAAATAAACCACTGTAAAAAATGAATTATGAGATGGGAATACCTTTACATGCATGGCACACGGGAGGAACAAACTAGTCACAAACCATCCAATAGCTCTTAACCACAGGATTTTAACACTAGCCGTTAGTGCTGTTGATACACCTATTCTTAACACATTTGGAAAATATTCTTTCTATTCAAAACGCTCTCTTTCCTAGCCTACCAGCCTCAATGCAAAAAGAGCCGACATCAGTACTGGCCTGACTGAATTTACAAGAAAATTTACCTTTGACTTCAAGATTGTGTAGCTTCCAAATAAACAAAAAATAGTAGCAAAGGTTTCCTGGCACAAACTTTCCTTGCTTCATGGTGAAGAAATACTTTTCTCCTGCTTTCAAGGCTACCACACTGAAGCTGAGATATACAGGCCTAATTTTCATAGTCTTACTTAGACAATTTTACAACCACACTTATTTCCAAATTAAAAGCAGTTCTGACTTTTCTGAGGTAGATTCCATACTTTATTAAAATCTGAGATGCTTAAAGATGAACATTTCTACTTTTCTTTCTATAATATTCTGATATTTTCCTGTTGGCCTTGATGTAATTACAAGAGATTTAGTGTTATAGTACATTCACCTGGAGAGTTGTAAAAATGAAAGAAAAAATATGACTACGAAGTATAAGAAGAGAACCGTAATTTGCAGTTCCCATTTTTTTGTTGCCTGAACACCTCCCTCCAGCTTGCTGCACTTGACTGCAGAGGCTTATCAGGGCAAGTGATGGCATCTGTAGTACCTTTGATGTAAATGTCTTCAAGGGGTGATGGTGAAGTCTCAATGGAGTTGGGCCTCCCCCAGTCCCTCTGGTGCCACCTCATCAAGGTCCAGGGGACACTTCCCATACAAGGCTACTGCATGGGAGAATGAACCATGGATGAGGCAAGAGGGCACTGTATTACCTGATGTTTTGGTGTGTGAGTGCAGAACCCATTTCTTTAATTTCTTTGTTCCCATGGATCCTACAGGAAAAAGAAACACTGTGATCAGACAGTTCCCACACCAAGGAACTCAGTAGGCTGCAGGACTGCACACATGGGGAAGTGCCCACCAAGGAGCACCATAACCTCTTGTTCAGTAGAATCATAGGAGAATAGAATCATGGAATGGCTTGGATTGGAAGGGGCTTTAAAGATCATGTAATTCCAACCCATGGGCAGGGCTGCCCCCCACCAGCTCAGGCTGCCCAGGGCCCCATCCATCCTGGCCTTGAGCTCCTCCAGGGATGGGGCACCCACAGATTCTCTGGACAGCTGGTCCAGCACCTCAGCATCTTCTGAGTAAGGAACTTCCTCCTAACATCCAACCTAAATCTCCCCTCTTTTAGTTTAAAACAATTTCCCCTTGTCCTAACAAAAAAGTTGATCTCCCTCCTGATTATAAGCTCTCTTTAAGGACTCTACGTGAATGAATATGCTGTAGCTACCTGTTTGAGGTACAGTCATGTGGTACAAAAAAAACACAGATATGCAGGTAGATGAAGATGCACAGGTTCTCTTGGGCACCCTTTGCACTGGTCAGGTGAGCTAATAATCAGGACCTTTCCACCCACCAGTGAGTTCTATTGCACCCATTGCACAGAACTGGTAAGGTGAAGTGCAGGCAGGGAAAGGGTGTGGGGGGAAGGTGAGCCTCCTCCAGCACCAGCAACCCAGCCAGAAACCAGATCCCAAAACCCACAACACCAGGCTGCACAGACACTGGTCTGTATTTCATGTGCTTTCCTGCAATGGTGATGTAATTTATAACCAATCCAATGCAGACAAAAATTAATGACTAGGAGGCTAGTTTCAACTCCTGCCATCTCACTATCAGCTTCGTTCAGCATCAGACATGACTTTCATCTAGGCTGGGGAGGGGGATGAGTGCATCACTGCCCCTTTCTGCTCCCATCACATACATTGCGTCCTCTCAGTGCAGTGTTAGAAATACCATGGACACAGTGCTGTATTCCTCCAGTATCGGATAACAACCTTTGCATGCTTGGCATAGGGAAGGAAATAGCAAGGGAAAAGGGGAAATGAAAATAAGTAGAGAAAAAATCCCACATAAAAATAGGGAGTACGTTACTAAAGTAGAGCTTATGATTCAGTTTTGCAACCGCAATTTCAAGGTCCCTCTTGTTGAGAAGGATATGACTTAATGCTTTTGTGGGGGCATTCTGCAAAACAAAAGATCATCGCTTTACCGCTCACTGAGAAAAGTATCAATTTCTGCCTTTTATGAAAAAAAAAGACAGATTATCATTTTCTGTACATTTAGATCAGCAAACTGAGCAAACATGAAAGCTTAACTTCTGTTATCTCCCAGGGAGAGTGCCATCCTTCTGAACCCTTCAAGTACAATTCTGTTTCGAAAAGTAAAAACTCATGTGCATGCTCAGCACATCTTTTCCACTGGTATATTTAGAGCTACAAATAATTCTCAGTACAGATTATTTATCTCCTGTACTATGATGCCATTGCTGCTAGCAAGGATGCTAGGCTCCTTTATTTCACCAGTACAACTGTTCATCATTGTAAACTGTAAAAACTTACATGAAGGCAACTTTAATGCATGTCATAACATGCATGCTGTCTCTGCAGCACAAAGTGACTGCAGAACTTCACCTCTAATACAGGTGGCTTTACCTCCAGCTGACAAGCAGTTGCCCACTAAGCCTCTGCAGTGCAATTGTTAGATGTGTTCGGCAAAAGTCAAAGCCCACAGTCCCACCTTTGCAGCCCAGATCATGCACTTGATTACACAGGTGCTAATTTAAGCACTAGGTTTGTGACCATGTTCAGCCTTGCTCACTCAGCCCTTCTCCTGCACATACACAATGATCAGCAAATGAGTAAAGCAATGGAGAATCAGACTGCAAGAGGAGGTGCTGAAGCTAGTGGTATAGCTGTCATATGTTTCAGTGCTGTGTTTCTCTCACTCCTTCTTGGACATATTCAAGAATGAAGAACCAATCAGACATGACCAGCTGCTACAGCCCTGCATCCATGGCCCAAGACTACCCCTTACGGAGCAACTTAAGAGGGTAGAGTGAGAGAGTAAAGGTAACATGAGAAATATTTCTGGAAATACTGCCTCGGTATGTTTGTTTGGCAGTTCATTGATTCAAAATCTAAGGAGCTTTTCTAAGTCATAGGCAAAGCCTCCCCTTTAAGAGAATCCACAAACTCAGAGTAAGCTTGTCATTGCACTTCAAAAGCCCAAATTACATTGAAGGTCAAGAACTGCACACATGAAACTTAACTGGAACCTTTGCCTAGGAAGATTTGCACAATTACTGTGCGCATCAGCTGTTTGGTGATGGCCTCTGTCAGACTGAGTTCTGACCATGTCACTCAGGAGAAAGTAGAGCTGGGATCTTAGGAAGTCATTAGGACTGAAGTGGTCACTTGGAATTTTCCTGCCACAGCACTATGCTTAATGTGCTTAATGCATATGCACTATGCTGTTCCTGACAGATAACTGATTAAACTGTACTAAAATGTTTCACAGCTCAAACAAATCTATGTAGAAAAACACACAGAACAGCATACCTTCTTTCTACCTTTCTTCCATTTTTATTGCTCTGTAAAGAAATACATTTTATTCTCTATCAGGACTTTGGTTTGTAAAACATCCTCATATCCAGTCAGTGTGAAGTTTGACAAAGTAATTAAAGCAGAGAAACATCCAGTAGACTTTGAAACGCTATCATATACACAAATGGCCTGAAGGGAAGCTGTCTTTTCTGGCTCCTTCTGTGATGTCTGTGTAGGTAATATATCTGAAAAAGAAGACACTTATTACACTATTTTAAATAAATTATTGCTGTGTGAACCCCTAAGCCTTTTCCAGTGAGTGACATGTAGCTTAGCTGCTGTATAGAACATGGAAATTCATTTTTCCTGGCCAACTTTTACAGTCTGGCAGCAGACTGTTCATATCCGTTGTTTTGTAACTAGCCCTCTATACTGGTTGCACAGTTGTCTGTAAAGTAAGCAAGGGCATGAAGAGCATTTTGAAATCAGCTAAAGAAGTCTTGCTACATTTGCAGCATGACTTAACATCAGAAAGTTCAGATAAATTATTACGGTCAAAGCTGTTGGACTTGCCACTGTTACTGAAGTTGCCTATACTCTTGCATCAACAATACCATTCCTGTACTAAAACCTGAGCTTCTCCCAATCTTCAAAACGTGGATTTTTCCAACACTCTTAAGGTGATGATAAGATGCTGACTTTTTGTAACAAGGAAACTGAGGTAAAAAGGACCTCAATCCTAAGTCGTTCTAATCATGTTATTCTACAAGCTTGAATGTGACTTGTAGATATTCTGCATTTAACGTGTCCCAACTATTCTTGATGCCAGTGTCATAGAGACTTTTCTTTGACAGACTCTGGGCATTTTTTTCTGCTTGATGTCAATCAAGTAGTAAGGATAAAAGGACTCATAGGATGTGTGGAGGCTGCTGTGCAGTGTCCCCCGGGGCTTTCTCCCCTAAGCCTTCAGTTTGGATCTCCCCAAACCAGTCCAAAAGGTACTCTTGCAGGTCAAATGAAAAGCCAGTACAGAAATGTTTGAGCATAATTTCTGTAGAAAATTTCACTTCTATATCTTCAGACAGGAAGATCCAGAGAACTGTAGGCACCAGCTGCAGGCTGGAAGACATTTCTAAATGATGACAAAAAGGTGATTGGTTATTGTCCCCATAGATTCACAAGGGGGAAAGATGCTTGACTAACCTGGCAGCCTTTCATGATGATATGAATAGCTTGTTGGATGGGAACGTGACAGTGAACATAATGTAATTGGACTTTGGCAGGGCTTTTAGAACCGTGTCCAGTAGCATGCCCATAGATAAACTGATAAATATGGCCTAGGTAATGGACAGTGAGATGGTTTGAAAGCTGGCTGAGTAACTAGCCTCAAGGGGTTGTCAGCAGTGGCACAGAGTCCAGCAGAAGGTCAGAAGCAGTGCTGTACCTCGGGGTAGAATACTGAGAAAAATACTGCTTAAACTCTCCAATAATGATCTGGATGGTGGGGCAGGGTGCACCCTCAGCAAGTTTACAGATGATACAAAACTGGGAGGAGTGACTAATAGACCATATGGTTGTGCTGTCTTTCAGAAAGACCTGGACTATTTGGACCTCAAGAAACGTGTGGCAGAAAGGTCTTGTACCCACAGAGAAATAAATCCATGTACCAGTAAGGGCTGGGGGCCAACCACCTGGAAAGCAGCTTTGCAGAGAGCTAATGGCCCTGGTGGACATCACATTGAGCATGAGGCAGCATTTGTGAGCACTTCTTTTCCAAGAGAATCCTGGGCTACATCAGGCAGTGTTGCCAGCAGGCTGACAAAAGTGATCTTTCCTTTCTGCTCAGCCCTGGTAAGGTCACAGCTGGAGAACGGTGTCCAGTTCTGAGCTCTCCAGTTCAAGAGCAACATGGACATACTGGAGAGAGACCAGTGAAGGCTACAAATATGCTTAAGGGACTGGAGCATTCCACATAAAAGGAAAGGCTGTTCAGCCTTTAGTAGAGAATGCTTAGGGGATTTTAACTGGATACATGAAAGGAACATATAAGACATAACGGGGCTCTTTCCAGTGGTGTCTAGTGAAAAGACAACAGGCAACAGGCCCAGGCTGAAATACCCTATATGTTATGTTAATTTTTTTTTTTTTTTTTTTAACTGTAAATATAATCAAACACTGGAACTGCATGTCAAAAGAGCCATCTCCATCCATAGCGATGTTCAGAAGAGCAAGGTTCTAGGCAAGCTGCCTTAAGTGACATCCTTTACTAGAAGGGTTGGAGTAGACAATGTTCTACCCAGACTCAGTGATTCTGTGATTCTGTGAGACCACACATACTCTATAATGCTGACACGAACTCTAAAACAAAGTATAAAGTACTGTAATGTTCAACATACAGAGAAGAGCTCAGCATTCTACGTTTGACTCCCAACACAATACCTGGGAGAACAGAGTAAGTCAGACTGGGATCTACAGAGGTCAGTGTATTGACATTCCCATACTGCTATCCTGTATGCACGTCCTGGCTCTCTAACTGGAGAGATTTGTTCTGCAAAATGATGTCCTGCAAAGCAAAAACAAATATTGAGATTCACTGAGTCAAGGAGAGATAGCAAGAAATTTCATTGTTCCTTATGGTTAGGCCACTACTTTGGCAAGGGAGAGCCCTGAGTTTAGCCCTTGCATTAAGGATGGATGTACAGTGTAGAGGTCTGTGAGTATGGGAATAGAACTGAAGCATCTTTTTGTCAAATGAGAGCATTTATTGCTGGATCCTCAATTTGCAGCTACAACTTTGTATGTCCAAATGGCTCAGCTCTAGTGAGAAGGGCACAGACAGACCCTTTCTCTTCTCAACAGCCCATCATTTTAGTTGGAATTTTTTCTGGGAAGGAGGTGTACATTTAAACCTTCTCAGATGAGATGAGCACTAAGTCCAGATCTCTCCCTCTCCAGAGGAGTGTTTTAGCTGCAGAGAAGCAGAGCCACTTCTGCCTTTTCAAAAGAAAGCTGCAGTGGTTACTGTGTTTTTAACCACGCTCCTTTTCTTTGTTGACATATGCCGAGGATGCCAGAGGATGCCTCAGAAAGTCCAGGTCTGAGATCTGGTTTGAGCTGAAGCATAGGACAGAGGCAACAAACCTTACAGAGAGACAGCAGGCTAAGCTGTGTGCTGTAGGTGCATTAAAATGTGATGGGCAAAGAGCTTGGGAGGTGGCACAAACTTGACATGGGAAACCTGCGCTCCCTGTTCAAGGTGCCCTGCCTCCTTGGTGACTTGATTAGCTTGCATGGGGACACATTTGTGTCTAATACTACGACTTCAGCAAGTCATCATTTTTACCTCTGTAAACCACCCTAGATAGCCACATGAATATCATATATCAAAGATTCTTAAAGTCTCAGAAGGTATTTGTTTTAGGTTTTTTTTTTCTTCTTCTTTTTTTTTTTCTTCTTTTTCTTTTTACCCAGCTGCATATAGATCCTGTAGAAGAGAAGCCATGGGAAAAAGTAATGCTTAATTTCAGATTTTGGGCAGATAGCATTGTTTTATACATCTGGAAGATGTTCACATATCCCTATTCTCTACCCAGGTTCTTTGGTTTGTATCAGGAGCAAGCCCATCAAATTCTGCTTGCAGTGCTTTTTATCCCCTTTATTATTCCTCAGTTCTAACCCACAAGACATTTCAAACATTAGAAATGGTTCAGTGCATAATGGTTTTCAGAAACATGCAGTATCTCTGTCTAAATGAGAAAAATAAATATCTGGGGAGCTTTTGCACATGTCAACAGTACTCAGTGAAGCAATATGTGTAGGCAGCGCTGGAAACAGTGACAAAGTGAGTATCTGTGCATAACTTGGTAATAATATCATCACCGTCTAGACAACTCAACAATTAGCATCCAGACATACCGAAGCCTTCTTTAAGAAGTCTCCAACAATAAAAAAAAAATGCCTCCATGGGGAAGAAAGCCACAGATCTCTCTTTGCTACACTGCACACGTACATTTAATTTTTATTTCATTTAAAAGGTTGCTTTCTAAGATACACTGCTTTTCTCAAGGCCACTCCTGAGTGCATGTTTGCAAAAACTACAATTGATGAAGATCTTCCTGTTAAAACATCTGTTTTAATATTCTCTGCGTATAGCAGTTGCTAGGCAAAAATGTTTGATATGGCAATTCCTATGCACTTCCTGGTCTGCTTCTCCTTTATTAATTCTGAAAAACATTATTTTCAAAATCTATCAATATTGGGGTGATTCAGGAAAAAGAAAGCCTTTCTGCACAAGCATATGACTTCCAGTAGGGTATATTTAAAGGACTTACTCCAAGACTCAACTCTTCTGTAACAGGCCCAAGTCTGTTCTCACTTTATAACTCTTTTTCTGTACATTGAAAACAGCAAATTACACTGCGACAAATCCAAGGTAAAGGCAGAATTGTATCCTCTGATTTTGTTACACAGGAGTTTTACTGCTTATACTGTAGATTTTTTCCCAGGAGGGTGCAGGCAGATCTGATGTTAGGTCTTTCTTATTTGGAGGGCTGACATGCAAGGCATGCAGGAAACTCCACAAAACTCCTATTATTCCACCTGAAGACAGGGATTGTATGTATCTTCCGTTCTCCTTGTGGCTCAGCGTCCTTAAGGACCATATTGGTTGTGGTCGTTAGGAAAACCTCTGTCTATAGAACACAGTTCTGGCTGCAGGCACCGTGAACCCTCTTTGAAGGCATCGGGTATTGGGTACCGTAGCTGTTGTGTGGAAAAACTCATGCTGCCCCAGAGTGCAGTGAGGAGTCCCCATTTCACATTTAGAGCAGTGAATATCTGTCTGCATGATTGCTAATGATATTAGCAGCACCTCCATTGCAGCAACTGGTAGAGATGAATGACTAAAGCATGTTTTTATTCAGTGGTCAAAAGCCAAGGAAAACACAAATTATTTCAGTCATCACTACCTTCTTATCCCGCACAAGCTGAACTATGTTGGGAAACAGAGCCCTGAGGTTCCTTTGAGTCCCTTGGAGGGTTGCAGGCCAGCAGCAGAGTTGGATTTTAATTGTATTCATTGCCTTGAGGGCCAGCTCCAAAGCCAAGAATGCTCATACTGTGAATCATGCTCTGCTGTTGCCCTGAGTGTATCTGATGGCTTGACAGCTACGTTTCTCAGTGAGCAATGCGAGCAATAGCCCAAAGATACAGAAAGACCATCAGAACATGTCAGGAAAGTAATAGAAAGACATGTTCAAGACAGTTCATGTTTAGTGCTTTCCACACTGACATAAAAGGGGAGCAAGGTGAAAAGGTTCAGACTAAACCAACAGTAGTTGGCTCTGCAGTTTCTGGAACACAGAGAAACTGCATGAAGCCTTTTTTAAGTCTGTCAGCATAAACTCTTTGTTCTTAGTACTGTCAGTGTCTCCAAGGTGGACAGACCCTAAAAAATACAACTTTTCCTTGGGCAGATCGGTCAGACTGAAACATCCATGGAAATGCTATAGTCATGAAATCAGGAGGGTCAACAGTTGAGCTAAGTATGTCTAAGGAGCATTTATGACTCGGATCAAAAACATGCAAATGCAACTCCCACCCAGAGGTCTGTGGATGACACAAACATTTTGTTGAAATGTCTTTCCCCACCCTGTGGTAAGGAAAAACATCTCCGTCCATCTTTCAAAGGCTCAGCCTTGGGAGGGGATGGGACTCACCAGCATTTCCCATGCTCAATCTGAAACCAAGTTTAGGTATGAATAACCAAATATAGCACAGCGAAAGGCTGCTCATCTTCCCACCTGTTTTAGTCCTCTGAGGAACAGTAGTCAATGACAGGTTTGGAGAGCTGGTAAAATGTATGTGTGTTTGTGTGTGTGTGTTTATGGAGGAAGGGTCTCCCTCACCACCTGTGATAGCTAACTGTTGATTATCTTCTCTGCAAATGCAAAAACACAGAACAAAATCTCCTCCAGCTTCTCTTAACATTCAGGATTTTTTCCTCACTGCCCAAGAAGCCATGGGCCATAAGTTTCTGTGAGCATCTTGCAGTGGAGGCTCAACCCAGACCACACTAGAAGTTATCCCCAGGGTAGAGTCAGCAACTGGAAGTGGTCCAGAACAGTTACCCACCGCTTTCTGCTTTCCCATTCAGAGTGCAAGTCTGCAGGAAGAGACTCTTTAAGGCCTCATTATTTGCTCACTCACTGTTTTGTTTTGTTTTCTCAGAGGGTGTCCTCTGATATGCTGCACTGTATTTCTGTCACAGCATATTTCCATGTCATGAGAGGAACAGTTTTCCATGCCATTAATGCACACAGAATGGGAAATATTTTGTCCGAGTTCCATCTTTATTGTGGTTTGCTTACGCTTTAACGTGTACGTCAGTTCTCACAATACATTGCTTTTTCTGCTCCTCAATTACAGTCAAAAATGTAGCCTACAAAATGTGATGCAGTTACTGCACAGAAAACAGCTACTGTCTTACAAAAGCCCCTTTTCCCTCTCCATTGGGTTGTGGTGTCCTGCGCTGCATTGTGCTACACAGGCTGGTGGGCTGCTGTACGTCGGAGCCGGGTTCTGCCCCCTCATTCCCTCTATGTGCTTACTCAAAAGCCTCCTTATGGCTGGACATTCTTTAAAAAATCAGCTCAAACTTCACTCCTGTGAACTGTGTGAGACACTTGACCACCACTGTGTTCAGCAGTGCTCTGAAAATGAAGGCATTATTTGTTACAGGTTAGGAAGAGGTTATCCGTGTGCCTCATTAACCCGATGAACTTCACTTACCTGAGTTGCTCGTGTAATGAAGTGAACTTAGTCTATAATCCTTATTAGTTAGGGGAGCTTCCGCTTGGATATTAGGAAAAAATTCTTCTCAGATCAAGTCATGAGGCAGTGGCACAGGCTGCCCAGGGAGGTGGTGCAGTCACCGTCCCTGGAGGTGTTGAAGAGCCATGTGGATGTGGCAAGGAGGGACGTGGGCAGTGGGCATGGTGGGGGTGGGCTAGTGGTAAGACTAGGTGGTCTTAGTGGTCTTTTCAACCTTAATGATTCTATGTTTCTATGATTCTTATCTCAGGAAATTCCCTAGGACCAGAATGCCAGCTTCTCTGAGGTGCTTTAGGATATGTGGGAGAAGAGCAAATTCCAAGTGCAGTTGTCATCACTGTGTCCCATTTCAATGAGTGTGAAAGTTGAAGCAAAAAGCAGTGAGACTGTGTGTCTAACTGGGATGGCAGATAAGAGAAGCCCTCCATGGCAGTGCTGTCAAAGCAGCCCTGGAATACTTTCCCTGCTGTCAGAAGCAGCATGTGTCTTGGCCTCTGATCTGAAGTCTTTTAAGGGAAATGCTCTAGTCTGGAAAATTATTATACTGCTTCACAGACATACTTGTGAAATAAGAACATCACCACATAGAACATTATTTCATCTCTGCATACCTTCATACTTTCTCTCTGGACCATTCGGGAAATCCTTTGGACAATTCAGAAATATGCAAGGACCCCAAAGGATGGCAGGGAGGCAGAGGGGAGCACCACTTCCTCACTCAGAGCAAAAACAGTGGCCCTATTCCAGACAAGATGTCGGCTTGAAGAAAAGAAAGAAGGAGAGCTTCAGTTTTAGCCTCTTCCCCTCTCCTGGGTGAAGAGCGACCAGCTGTTGCATTCTCAGTCTTCAGGGAGTACAGTGCATGCTTAATTCATCACGGAGCTGCTTCCCTGGGAGATCAGACAGAGAGGAGGGAGGGGAGCAGTGAAGCAACTCCCAGGCCAAGTTCTCAAGCAATCTAAGCACAAAGACTTCCTTGAAAAGCTCCTCATTACAAAGCTATTTGAAACTTAGCTTGTCCATGTAAGTAAGGGATGGAAAACTCCTTGCTGATTCTTTCAGTGCAGCTTGAAAAAAAAAAGAAAAAAGAAAAAAGAAAGAAAGAAAAAAAAAGCCCTCATAACCGACTTCTGTTCCTTTAAGAGGGGTTTCCTATCAAATCCCTTGTGAGTATGGCTGCTGAAGGCAGCAGATTCCAACACAACTTCTTTCACCAATGGTCACAATTCATCCTATTAAAAAAAAAAAATAACACTGGCTGTCCTGACTGTGTAGGTGGGTGAGAAAATGTTAACAGCTGCACTCATGAATCTGTGCTGGAGTAGCAAGCTGCCAAAAATACTTGTACTGTGAACAACTGTTCTAAATTTGGTTACCTGCTTTATGTTATTCAGTAGCCAGTCTCTCTTCTTGCTCTTATCCTACTAGATACATAAAGCACAAACAGAAATGCTTTCCTATCAGATCAAAGACAGACGATTCTGCAAGTTGTCACCAGAAAACTGGGGAATGACATTGTCTGTTACTCAATCAAGTATTTTGACAATGAAGAGGAAGCAATGCATTTGGTGCTCAGAGAGGTATCAATGGCAGCCCTGCAGGAGGGATGAGCCCAAGGGTGACGGGCCCTGCCGCCTGTCCACACTCTAATGTCTTCTTGATGCTGGAGGTGGACAATTGTCCACTGCCCACATTGGAAGGTAGCAGAGAGTACCATCTGGTTTGTAACCAGGACCTCCTCTGCAGCAGGGATGGTCTGGTGCTGAGGTGAGTGCACAGTGCCCCATAACCTCTGTCCTCATCTTCAGCTGGCATCTTCTCATATTGCCCTCGTGCCACTGTGCAGCACTGCCAGTGCTGAGCTTACTGAGAAACATAACTTTTTCTCTATTTAAAAAAATGTACTTTGCCACTGAGACATAATAATTGCTTTCGCTTATGGACCCTTACAGGCTTTAGCCTGTGTTTTTTTATCTTTTTTCTTTTTTTTTCTTTTTTTTTCTTTTTTTTTATCTAGCCTGCAATTTTCCGGATGAAATGTTTTGCTCTCAATTAACTGTAGATGCAATTTAATGAGTAGGCCAAACGGTGATAGTTAGGCACATAACTAACATATGGAATGTGCAGTATTAGTGGCTTAGTTAAGACCCTTCAATTAAAATGAGGTCATTCAGTCCTCCTTTCCCTCTTTGTGCAGATGATATATGTTTAATACTGAACACTTGCTGATATGTTATTAGGACCACATAAGCCGTCTATTAAGTACCAGGGAAATTGTGGCTTTGATGTGTCAGGTACCTAATGAAGATGAAATTCAGACCAGGAGCCATATCATGTCAGAGTGCAGAAAAGATCTTTCTGCAGGCTTTGCTCAGTCTTTCATATGAAGCTCATTCATTGCTTCAGTAAATACCCCTGTCAGTAACCTCTCCTTCTAGGAAAGCTGCAGAATGTGCCCATTTAAGCAGCACCAAATTATTTTTCAGATACTCTAGTGACTGTTTGCAGGACCCTTTGAGCATTGCTCACCCCTCCATAACTCTTCTTGGGGAATGGAATGCTGTTGGCACATTTCTCAAATGAAATCTGGAACTGTTTCTCCAAAGTCCACAGCACTCTTGGCCAGTGACTGGTAGCTAACTAGAGACCCAATTAGTCCAGCTTGGCAAACACTGTTTTCCCCACTTAATGTTATTTTCTCTTTCCAGAAACATGACATTTTTCCAGTCCCTGAAGCACAGCAGAGTGCAGGGCAGGAATTGACCTCACCTCCCCGGCTGTCTGGAAGGTAGATGCCTCTCCAAACTTGTCATCTGGGCTCCCTCTGTTGTCATCAGGTAGAAATAAACAAGTGCAACTCGATTTACCTGCCCAGGAGAACTAATCCAGGTTGGGACGAGCTGTCCCTCGTTCTCCAGAGACCCAGACCATACGTACAGCTTTTAATGTGAGGTCAGACGTAGGCCACAGTGGTGTGTACCACCACATGTTGCAGATAGTTGCAGATCAGTGGGGCAAAGTGACCTTCCTGTTGCTACAGCATGAAGTTATTTGAGCTGATGATGGGGTCTGCTGGGTTCCTGCTTTGCACTGACAGTTCAGACCAGGAAGCTGTGTCTCTGATCCCAGAAGCAGGAGGCAATGAATCTCATGGCATCTCCATGAGATCAGCGACATTTTGCTTACAGCTTCACAGCTATTAGTCACTTGTGGCAGGGTAGGAAGTGTGTGTGTGTGCAGGAGGGGCAAGAAGAAAGTACAAGCATTGGGTCAGCAAGTAATTCTTTTACTCATCAGTCTCAGACTTGTACAGCCTTATCAGTCAATGAGATAGCCATATCAACCCAATAGCCATCCTGCTTCTGATCTCATTAACACCAGTGTGCCTCCAACATAGGCAGATTTGTGCCGTACTGATGCTGGGATTGATAAAAACCATGCAATACGCACAAAGAAAACAACATTGACATTGGTTCAATTTGCCAAGATCTGCAGCAGCACAAAGTACACAAGCAGCTACACCTGTGTGGTATATTCCATGTCTGGGTGCAATGGTTTGGGATCTCCAGACATCTTCAGCTGTGTCTGAGTTGTGCTTTGCTCACCTTTCGGAACTGGAGGAATAATAGCTCAGTGCTGCATTTACCCCTCGTGGGTTTTTAAACCTCAGCACTGAGGCTGATCAAATTTACACTTCTATGCCTTCAACTTCAAAGAGATGTTGCAGCACCTAGGGATGCCACATGTATTTTCTGTATCCCAGCCATGTTCTAGCAAGCAGGATCTCTTCAAAAGTGCCTAGAATGAGCCTTGGCATGCCTTCGTATTGAGACAAACTCTCAACCCACTCCTGCAGTTGTCTTTTGGACCACTTTACCCTGCTCTATTAGTAAAAGTCTGGCCTGCAATTGCAACCTCCGTGTTAGATCTATACAAGAAAACCTTGTGTTATGAATGTATATGTAAGGCAGCAGACAAGTTGTCTCTTTCTTAATCCAATGTCTGTAAGTTCAAGATCAAATGAAAATAACTGGCAAGAGGACAATCTGATACACACATACACATATATAAGTTATTGCCTTGCAAGTTACAGGAGAGGAGAAAGTTCACCCTGCTGATGATGTAGAGGGAAAGTCTGTGCTTTGCACTTGAATTTGGAGATCGCAGAAAGACACAAGCAGGCTGTGGGAAATATTGGTCAGTGGGATGAATTTCTTCTGTACTCATACTAGCTCTTAGACAAGAAAGGGATTCTTTAAGTATCATATCAGAGTACTGCAGATAGTTTTGCAAGTGCAGAAAACATCCAGCATTCCTAGCAGTGGTCAGATTGCCAGAATTTTTAAATAAAATCAATGGATGCTAAGACAAGTAGTTAAAAAAATAGGATTTTTTTAATTATAATTTTCTGTTGCCTGTCCATCCCTCCTTTTCCAGTAGAATGTTAGGAACTGCAGGAGCTACTAAGTCTCCATCCTTAGATAAACAGCAGGCAAAGGCCAGAGTTGCCTTTGCTAACTTTAGAAATGCTCTTCTTTCGACTGAGGGAAAGTATTTTGGTCTGCAGAAATCCACTATGTAAAGCTTTGGTTTTATTAGCTCAACACTCTGTCAAGATCCAACAGGAAAGTCATGCTACTATTATTTATACATAATGGATTACGTGGGAGGATGAAAAAAAGGCTTGAAAAGGTAAATACAGATAAACACTTAGTTTCCTAAATGTCAGAATGTGGCAGCTTCTCTCTTCTGCTATGCTCATAAAAAAATGTGTTATTACTCTCATCATTTAACTTGTTAAGCTATTTATATTCACCACACAGGCATTGTCTTCTTTGGTCTTTAATTGATCCTTAACCTCAAAGGAAATACAATGAAAAGAAGGAAAAATATAAAAAGAAAAATAAACCTTGTTTTGCACAAGATTTTCTTGGAGGACTTGTCTGGCCACTTTCATTCCTTGTACAGGGTGAGAAACACAAAAGCTCCCTTGATAAGGAAGGGAACACAGAGAGGGAAGGGGAGAAAACAAGTAAGAACAGAAATAAAATAAAATAAAATAAAATATTTGATTTGATTTTAATTCAAGCACAAAAATCCACAACTGAAATTGTGCTTCCACCTCAGCAACCCTTTTATGGGATCTTGGATGCTTAGGGATGTTTGTGTAATTGCTTCTTGTAAATGATCTTCTAGTCTGCAACACTTTACAGTAAACCACTTTCCTTTGCCATCTGTTATCCAGTTGTTTTAACTGGGTTTCCAGTTATTTGTATCAGTCATTTACAAGAACCTTTTTAACCTCCATAAAATGAAATAATTGAAGCCTATCTTCTTGACTCCTTTAGCATATAGTTGACATGTGCTTTAAAACTGAGGGACAGAGGGTTAAAATTCAGCATATAAGAAGCAGTAATTTGTAAAGCAGCACTGAACAAACCAGCATTGCCAAAAATTCTTCTTCCTGAAAGCTCTTAGTGTATATGTTTAATTGGAGAAAGTAATTTCGGGGACCCAGTGACAATTTTTCATCTCTAGGCCGCTTTCTGAATGACTGCCACAAACAGCCACTGGCCAGTCAATGTAAATGAATTTAGTGACTAAAAATATGGTTTGTCAAACAGAGAGGTGCTTCGTGGCATTCCAGAAAATTGTGTTCATTGTTGACTGAGATGAAGGGTTAAGCATCCTGCACCTGGTCTTCTGGGAAGTGACTACTGGGAGTCCCCTGCCCACTCTCTCTGTAAGGCCTCTCAAGTTGAGCCCGGTTGGAGGGCTGCCTGGTGCTACCTGAAGGTGCAGCAGTGGGAACCTCCTGAAGGTGTACCTCTTTGTCAGCCTCTTCTCCCAGCTAACAGCAATAGGACGAGAGGTAATGGCCTTAGTTTGCACCAGGGGAGGGTCATATTGTACATTAGGAACAATTTATTCTCAGCAAGAGTGGTGAGGCAGAGGCACAGGCTGCCCAAGGAGGTGGTGGAGTCACCATCCCTGGAGGTGTTCAAGAGCTGTGTGGATGTGGCACTGAGGAATGTGGGCAGTGGGCATTGGGCATAGTGGGGGTGGGCCGACAGTTGGACTGGATGATCTCAGAGGTCTTTTCCAACCTTAACAATTCTATGATTCTATGGTTCCCCCTCAAGTTGGTGATAATTTGCATTTCAGAATTCACTTGCATGTGCATGTACCAACTGGGACCACTTACAGGATGCTGTGAATGGGTCAGCAATGCAAGATTCACTATGAGAGTCCTCAGATTTTGGTGTGAGGGGAAGAAGCTGTGGGTTCCACTGTAAGCAGTGGAGCTGACTCCAATGTGAAGGGTCTGAGTGGTGCCAAGCTCCTTTGTGCCAGGCTCCCTGCAGTTTCCCCAGCCATCTTTCAGTCCTGCGTATGTGGGAAGGAGAAAAGACTGTGTCTGTCTGGTTTTTTTTTCACACAAACTTGCCTTGCCTCACTTGAAATGCAGTGGCAAGGGAAGGGCTTGGTTGTTCATGGGGAACTGGGAATGTTAATGGTTTTGCATTCTGCTTGGGAGAGACAGTAGAAAGGAA
>PPHD01000194.1:1494-29295 GCA_002909625.1 Bambusicola thoracicus | reverse complement strand
AAAACAAAAAAAAAAAAAAAAGCCAGCGGGAGGGAGAAAAAGAAATCCAGTGCAATTACAAGGTGACAAGCAGAGCAGTTGAAAAACAAGCATAAAGACAGTGCTAGAAGACAGAGACCAAAGAGAAGAAAAAGATCTAATAATAATCTAAATATAGTGCTATATTTTGTCCTGGGTAGGGGTTGCATGGAAGGATGCTTCATCCCGATTCATAGGCTTCCTTTCAGCAATTAAAACAGATCTCTCTCTTTTTTTTTTTTTAATTGAATAATAAGTTTAAAAATGTAGATTGTAATTGGCAGCAATACAAGGCTCACATACACAAGCTTATACTGTGGACCTTGAGGAGAGCTTGTCCAGACACTGGGACCCACATGCTCCCACTGCCACCAGTCCTTCCAGGGCTGGCAGTCCCTGTCAAGGTCCTCAAACGTCAATTCTCTGCAAATAACCCAGCAAGTACATCTGTCTCCAGGAAGAAGAGGTACCTGTGCCCAGTTGTGGCTTTGCAGCACAGTGTTTGAGTCATCTCAGCCGCAGAGGGAACAGCGCTGGTGTTAAAACCCTGTGAACTGAGAAGAAGCACAGGTTACAAATGCTGTGAATTTTCTGAGTATTTTTAAAAATAAAAGCCATTTTTAATGCAAAAGCACAGTAACCAGTTTTTTTTGTTTTGTTTTGTTTTCTTTTTTAACCAAACCAGCATTTATGTAGAGGGAGGTGTCCCTGACAATAGCAGGGGGACTAGAACTAGATGATCTTACAGGTTTCTTCCAACCCATACCATTCTATGACTCTATGATTCTATTCTGTGATTTATCAAAGAATTTTAAGTATCTCCAACAATAATAAAATGCATTAAGAAAGTGAGTGTCACAATAGCAAAATGCTGCATCATCAGGATGTCTTACAGGACTGCCCCATCCCCAGGGGATGCTATCTCATTCGTATGCACACTTAACAGCAAATTGAATGTTTGGTACGTGGACATCCAGATGCCTGAAGTCAATGGGAGGCTTGCTATTGACGTCAGTGGAGCTAGAGTTTCACTTGGTATCTGGTGGCAGATATTGTGAAATGTTTTCTAACTGTATTTTCTTGTTAAACACAACCAACTTTTTGCCATCTATTCCTGCCTCCCCCTTGCTATGCTCCACTCCATCATCTTTGAGCTGCGCCGCGCAGCCTTGGCTCCAGAGCAGGGCAACTCTCTCCCTTTCCAAGGCGCTGAGTCAGCACTTAACAGGGACATTATTGTCCTTCAGTATCCATTATGCAGCTTATTTTACTATGAAAATTCATAATTTGGGAAAGAGCATATGGTTCTGATTCAAACTGGAGCCTGCATTTGATCCTGATGTAAACAGACCAGCTTTGGACGCAGAGACTCCCACCATTTGGCAAATAGCAAATATTTCGGATCCATTCCAGCTCTCCGGGGATTGTATAGGAGGCTTGCTGTTGATTTCAATAGTAGCAGGCCCGAGTGAAATAGAATACTGTAGAAAATTGAGATATCCCTGTAATTCTTCAAATGTAACCATTCAGTGAAGAAAAATCAAGGAGGGAAATAGAGAGAACTGAGGAGAAAAAAAAAAGAACCACAAGACCAGAGAGAGAGCGACTGTTGCAGAAAAAAGTGCAGAAAAGTAAGAAAGAATATCAGCAGAGGAGAAAAACTAGGAAATAGAGAAGAACATAGGTAGACAATATTAAGTATGTATGGTAGACAGGAAGAAATCAGAGACAGAGAAAATAATTGTATTTTTTGTCAGGAGTAGAAAGAGAAAGAAAGAGGAAATAAGACAGAGGGAGTCCCATGTCTGATTCACCAAGATAAATGTTAAACACATACTTATGCACATGAGTAGTTGCACTGTCAGTCCTGGAGTTAAGCACGTACTGAAATGCCTTGCAGAGCAGTGACAAAACAAAAATATGCAGAGGAGGGAGAAGGTCAGAAGGGAAGAAACACAACCCGATACTTTAAAGAAAAAGTGTACATAAGAAAGAAGTGAATAAAGTCATCTCTTCCACATGTAACGGAGAGCAATTTAAAAGATTGGAGATAAAACAAAGAAGGAAGATTTTAGATGTCTTTTGAAGACAACCTTTGAGGGAAAAAAAAAAAAAAAAAGTGGAAGAGGAAAGGTCTCTGTTTTTTAACATAACTTTAACAGGCAATGTTTTGATTTCTTTATAGATGTCCATAGACTGAAGCTTTACTTGAAACTATAGATCAGCAGCAAATAAGTCTCAGGAAGATGATTTTATTGAAATAAGAATTGTTTTCAGCTTAGCTTTACTTTGAGAATGATAAAGCAAATGCCTTCTGCCTATTTCCTACTTTGTGTTTTGCATCCCACTGAAAGCTCTTGCCTCTCATACCGACTAGAGCCAAAGGCAGCCCAGCTGCTTGTAAGAAAGTCCTCAGCAGCTTTTTCTGCACCTGCCAACAGACTCTGGTGATTCCTACCCACCAGAGCTCCACGGTGGACTGGAGGAGACAGGTGGTGGCAGCCCCTGTTCCCTTTTCTCAGAAAGTTTAATTGGAAATGGATAATCTATAGCTGAGACCAAGAGCTGCATGGGATTTTCTGGTAACAAATATACTCATCAATTTCACAACCTACAGGCTTTGCTGAAGAGTGATGTAGCTTTACAACCTGCACTGTCCATATGAGAAAAAATAATAGTAGAAAGAGTGAGTTACTTCCTTTTTTTTTTTTTTTTTTTTTTAAGAGAATACAGCCCACAGTCCACGTTTCTTGCCTTTACTAACAACCTTGTCATACTTGATTCTGTGCTCTGAAAAAACCTTACCAAACTATAACATTAATGTATTAGGCAGAAACAAACTGTGAGGACCTGAGAACAGTAGGGTACAACATCCACAGTTCTATTCTACAAAAAGATTCCAGCTTCCCACTAGTAGCATAACTGTTGTTCCCAACAACTTCTTGAAATTTCCACATACTCGTAAAATTCCTTAAAAAAAAGATTCATTAGAAACACCGAGGAAATGGATTTGAAACAAAACAATTTTTCTCCACACCTCTGGGCTGACATTTCTTGGCAGCTGAAATTTCAAGCACTCTCAGCGGAGTTAGCGAAAAGGAAAACTAACTCTTTGTATATTCAATGACCAAATCCTCATTTCACTGAGACTGTTGCGGTAAAGACTAACTCCACTGCTTGGAAATGAGGGTACAGAGACACCCCTCATCCACCCAACTGCCTGGCAGTTATGGGGAACCAAGATTTAGTTCCATTTTAAGTGAGGTCATCATTCTCCCAAAAAAAAAAAAAAAAAAAAAAGGGCCTTCTCCCTAAGCAAAGTCACAGCATCCTCTGGGAAGCTGACTTCATTTTTTTTTCCAGTGCTGCCCCTCATGCATGGGAGAAACTCTTTGTAAACACCCTGAATGTTACCTCATTATTTTTCTTGGTAGCACTGAAACTCCCCTTCACTGCAATGCCTACGGAAAAACTGACCAATCCCATGGCTTGTGATCCTGATTGTTTTGCTATCCTGTGATTGTTTTCTCCATCTCCCTGTATCCATCTGCTATGTGCCTCACAGGTAGACTGAACTGTCCTAGGTCAGGACCTTTCTTTTTCTGCCTTCTTTTAACAGCTTGGGTGCTGGGACCATGTGAATATTTGGCCAGAATGATTTAACAATATTTCCATTTCTTCAGCTCAGCAATAACAGGTCGTACTATAAATATCTGCCTGACTCAGTGAGCTGGTGGATCTCTGACTGGCTCTCCTATCCCTTCTCCTTGGGAAATGCAGTTTTGTTTGTCTGGGTGGAGTTCTCCCCAAAGCTAAAGCTCTCACTCAGCATCCTTTGGTCATGAATTGTTAATGCAAACTGTAGTCATGCTGATATAGTACCACACCAGCTAGAGTCTAAGGGGAAAAAACAGTGGTTGCTCAGGGTGTGTGATAGGAGGAAGAATAACAACATCAATACATATTTTTTTTTATTAAATGGGGCTTTCTGTTTTTATTTTGTAGTGACATAATTACTATTTCAACAACCATAGTAGAGGTACCGGAGAGCAGACTACAGTGCTGGCATAAAGCCTGTCTGTGGCATTGCAGCTTGATTCCTGAAGAGGCAAGAGCACTCCTACTTCCACTGTCAGTGAAAAGGGAAGAACATTGCCCCACAGCTCTCTGTATATGCCACAGACCCATCATTACTTACACTAGTATTGGCGCACATCAGTTCTGGTTGGTGAGAACCCCCAAAGAGCTCCCAAAGAGAAAATAAACTCCAACACTGTGCAAGGATCTCATTTCCAATCACCCAGCCATGGGTCATGCCATGAAGACTTCAGTGAAAGCAGTGACACAGATTTAAAGCAAAAATTGCATCAGAATCCTGCAGAGGAGCAGGGCAGAGATGAAATTCCCTGTTAAAGATAGATGAAGTGGTGGTGGTTGTTGCTGCCAAAACCAAGCAATCTGGTCAAAACCAAACAATTGGATATTTTTCAGGCTTGAAGGGAATGCTGTTGGAGATCTTTTCCAACCTCGGTGACTCTATAATTCTATGACCCCAGCCAAGAGCTTGTGGTGGCTGATGAATCAGAGAGAACACCACCATACACTGGCTTCTGTACATTTTCATGGGCAACAGGGAGAGAAAGATAGAGTTGTAAGTACCCAGAGTCCTGGGAGGGGGTAATTACTTCCACTGATGAACTGTGCATTTGTACATAGCTGTCAAGGATGAGACCTAACTTCTATTCATGTACCACATAGAAGAACACAATTTGGAAACCCAAAGTCCCTTTTCAGATGCACATCCCTTGTGTGTTGGTCCATCAAAGGACAGAATTCTCCTCTGGAGACTTTGCTGTCTTTCAGGATTTTAGTGTTTTTTCAAGATTTTACGGAGTTGGTCTCTTCTCCCAGGCAATTAGCGATAAGGCAAGAGGTAGGTTCAGGTTGGATACTGGCAGTAATTCCCTCTCTGAAAGAGCGGTAAGGCAGTGGCAGAGGCTGCCCAGGAAGGTGGTGGAGTCACTGTCCCTGGAGGTGTTCAAGAGCCGTGTGGATGTGGCACTGAGGGATGTGGTCAGTGTGCATGTTGAGGGATGGCTGACGCTTTGACTGGGTGATCTTAGTGGTCTTTTCCATCATTAATGATTCTATGATTCTGTGAAAATCTAGCTCAGTTAGGTTTTTAACTTAGGTACTTCAGGTAAGCACCTAAGACTGAGGATCTGCAAGAGAAGGTCCTCCAAACCAGAGTGTTTGGGTTTCCAGTCTGCTAGGTAGACAGTAAGTCAGGTTATTTAGTAGTGAGACACATACCGATATGAATACCCTGATAAATGAATTTAATGTTGCTAAGTCTACAGAGAGAGCAAGATTGTGGTGAGGTTTCTTATGCTGAAATGGAGAACTTACGCTTGTGAGGCTGATAGAGTGAGCATGAAAACATTTTACACAAGGCAGAGCAACTCAAAGAGTAGAAGGAGCAAGCAAGTATGGGGACCTTACAGTGGTAGAGTCTATACACCAGGAGGTAGAAGATGGAAGGGAAGGTTTATTCTTCTGGAAGAATTCTGATTGAAGTCTGTGTTTCCTTCATCCCTGTATGTGCTCTAAGGAATAGGAAGTGGGGAAAGGGGCACATTCCTCCCCTCCTGTCTATGCCTTGAGTTAGGTCAAATTTCAGAGATGCACCCATAAAATAGTGGTGGGATAGGGCCCAAACTTTGCAACTGGTGGAGATCACTCCACCAGAATGAATGACAACAATAGTGTTTCATTTGTTAGATTGCTCGTTATAGCTAAGACATAAAGAGCCATGTGGGAGTCTGTACCTCTATGGTATATGGCCTAGGTATGTAGAAAATTACTGGATGAAAGCGGGGCAGCTAGTTTAGGCAGTTCGTCTTTTAGAGTGGCAGCTCAGTGGGAGGTTTAAGAATTTCATTCTTGGCCTTTGGCACACAAATTCTTCTGTGGATCCTACGTATCAAATATGAAGGCAGACCCAATGACTTAACATCTATATTACCCTGACTTTCCTGCCCTGAGCCAAGTGAAGTGAAGTTTAAATTTGCTACATATAATCATAATTACACTAAATTTGAGTACTATGTGCACATATTAAAGAAACTAAAAGCAAAAGCAAATATTGATAGCCCCTGTGGATGTAAAAGCAAAAACCTTGGGCAACTGATGAAAGACAGGTTTGTGGCTATATCATGGGAAGAAATACACACCGAACTGTAAGAAGAAAATTCCTAGTTGATTGGTTCCTAATGTAGTAAAACAATTCACCCAGGGACTTGTAAAATAACTGTGAGAGCTTAAAGTGATTCAAATTGGCAGTTCCAGCACAGTCCCAGAGGACACGATGCAATAACCATGCTTAAAACCTATTTCTGGGTTCCTAGGAAGGCGCCAGCGCAGAACTGCCACAGGGGGTAGGACGTGGGACCAGGATTTGTGCCGGGACTGGGGAGGGATTGTCTCTCCTCTTAACTTCTCAGCCTCATTTATAGGAAGAGTTGAGAAACTTTGCCTCCAGTATGCCCAGCACTACCACTCCCTCTGAACTCCAAGGACCCTTGTACAGTTTTTGCACTTTGAAATTTCTTGCAGCTGGGAACTGCTCTTCCGGAAGCAAAAGCATTCAAAATGGAAGGCCCCTTCTAATGGCTATATAGACATGAAAAAAGAAATCAGTGTAGGTCTTTGGGCTGGTGTCTGAGGTATCCCAGGAATAACTCACCCAGGTGATTTTAGCAGATGTTTGAGAGGCCGAGCACCATCTGTCCAACAAGGAGATGTGGTGACAGTTGAAACTGTGGGCCACATGACACATTCTGTGCCCCACTGCTCCCTGTTGCGCCACAGGGCTGGGTGGTACAACACAGCTTCTGTGTAGCAGTTTTCTTCAGCTGAACTGCATTAAGCAAACTATTGGGCGTCAAGAGATAACATGTCAGAACTTGACTATGAAAGCTCTCTGTGGATAGTCAGGGAATTATAGTAGCATTATAGTCAGGGTCCAAAAGCTATTAAGTCTGACCTCACTCGGCCACCTATAGTTACGTAATGTTGGCATAAGAGCTGCTCCGAAAGTAATGCCTCCTGTCTTACTACGTTGGCTCACGATGTCAGAGGTGGGTGTTGGTGGTATGGCAGTAGAGATTGAATGTTCCCACCAATGTTCCATTCCATTTTGCTGCCATGTGACAGATGGCAGCAGAGAGGCAGTTTGACAGAATGGTGTCTGATACGGAAGTGCAGATGAAGCAAAGGTGTGTCACTGAATTCCTCCATGCAGAAAAAATGCCACCCATTGACATTCATCAACACTTGCTGAATATTCATAGAGCCAAACAGTGGATGTGACCACAGTAAGGGGTGGATGGTGTGTTTCAGCAGCGGTGACAGCATTGTGAAAGAGAAGTCATGTTCCAGATAGCCATGCAGATTTTTACGAGGCTCTTGTTCATTGCTGGTGAATATACACAGCTAATAGTGGTGCCTGTGTTAAAAAAAAAACAACAACAAAAAAAAAACATTTTGTAGCCAATATTTTTTTCTATCAGTGTTATCATGCTCTTTGTATCTGTTGTAGTTTCCATGGAAATAAATAGGAAGCATTACTTTTGGAGTGAACTATGTATTCTATTTTGTTGTATGATTTTTTTTAATGCTCCTTGCTCCTTACTTCTGAGCAAGGCTCATTTTTGCCATCATGAGTCTGCCTGGGCAGGGTGAGCAGGGCCAATTCATGTCCACCTTCTCACTAGCGTGATCTCTTGCAGGAATAGTCCTGGGTGAGCCACAACCTTCATCTCAGTAATTGTACATGTAGCCAGTAGTGACACCACCTTTAGACAACTTGCATATGGATGCCCACTCCTAGACTTATATAATTCAGCACAAAACTGAGGTAACCATACTGAACAGCTGTCTCTCTCTATTTCCCGGATCTCTAGAGATTCATGTTCCAAACAAATCATCCAAGAGTGAATGGAGAGATTAGGGAGGTGATCCTGCACCTCTGTTCTGCACTGGAGAGACCTCACCTGGAGTACTGTATCCAGATGTGGAGTCCTCAGTGAAGGTGAGATGGGGACCTGTTAGAACACATCCAGAAAAGGACAGCAAAAATAGTACAGAGGATGGAACACCCCTATGAGAATGGGCTGACAGAGCTGAGGCTGTTCAGCCTGAAGAAAAAAAAGCTCCAGGGAGACATGAGCGTGGCCTTTCAGTATCTAAAGGGGAGCTGTAAGAAATAAGGGGACAGATCCTTTAGCAGGGTCTGTTGTGATAGAACAAGGAGAAATGCTTTCCAACTAAGAGGGGAGATTTAGACTGGATAGAAGGAAGAAAAATTTTACAATGGAAGTGGTGAGACAGTGGAACAGGTTGCCCAGAGGGGTGATGGATGCCCCATCCTTGGAGACACTCAAGGTCAGGCTGGATAAGGCTCTGAGCAATCTGATGGAGCTGTGGATGTCCTTGTTCATTTCAGGGGAGTTGGACCAGGTGATCTTTAATGATCCCTTCCAATTCAAAAGATTCTGTGATTCTATGATCTCTGTATTTACTGGCCAATGCAATTTGAGGTGATATGGGACGAAGAACAAAATTGGAAATACAGCTGTTGGATATGCTCTCACTCAACAGTCAGATAGTGTGACTGTACTCCAGCTCTTATTTAGCCAGTGAGGATGTCAAAGTATTACATCTTCGTAGCAGAGGCTTCAGCCACAGATATTTGGTGCTCATGGAGGTTTTTTCCAGTACATGCCATAACATTCTATCTTCCATGTTACTGGTTCATGAGCTAGTTAGAATAAAGCTTTCTTTCAGAGATCTGCAGTCATGTTACCTCACCATACTTCAGGCGCAGCCAGAGGAGGAAAGCAGCTAAGGAAAATCTGCACATCTAAGGGTTATTTCTGTGGCATGAGATTTCCCCTGCTTATTCACCATGTTGGTGTGGTTTCCTTACTGCTCTGCTCAGAGCTGTGCCAGGAGGCATGCACTAACCCCAGCTTGAAATGTCACAAAGCAAAGAGTTGTGCCAAGACACATGGGGCAGTGCTCACAGTGGAGGAACTGACCACAATACACTGGTTTCCTGCACTTTCATCCTCACCAAGTCAAATGTTATTTTCCAGCAATATGAGTGTCATTGCAGAATTATCAGAGAAACAGTAGCTCTTTGTGTCCAGAACGAACATGGAGTGAAGATGTCTACATATAGACTGATGCAATACTGTGCAATTAGAGCTTGCATGCTTCCACTCTTCTTATTAAGTTCTATCAAGTTGGACATACAGTAACACCCGCAAGACCCAAGTGATTATCAGGAAAATGATCAAAGTCTTTTTCACATGGAACAGAAAGCAAAGAAGGCAAGTTCAGTCAAGGCCAGCTCTAGCCTATTTGTTTTGCTTCCATCATTGTAAACACATTATTTGTTCAGTACTCACTGTACCTGACCAGAGGCTCTAGCACTTGGAAGACATGCCATGCACCTTACTGGATAAGGATGAGAAGTCCCTGCTCCCCCAGGCCCCTAAGAAGAATGAGATGTGAGTAGCGTTGAATGATAACCTGTGGAGAACAGCAGTGCTTGTCTACGCTGCATTTCTCCTCCATGAAATAAGTTAATCACCTTGAAAATAAGTAGCCAGGCCACTGTCTAGTCCTGCTGCCAGTGCAGTGCTTGGGGCAAGGCTGTGTTAGATTTAAGTGGTAGATTATGGATCATAGCAAGCATTTCAGCAGCTCCACGCCTGGGCACATTCAGCTCATTCTTACTGACACCTCATTTTGAGAAAGCTTCTTGGACTCATCCCCCAAAAAGAGAGATTCAAGCCTGAAAACCCTGGTGAGTGAAAGTGGACACAAAGCTTTCCAGCCGTGTTCTCACCTTCTCTGAGCAATGGTTTACACCTCAAGTCATCTATCAACCCCCATGACTCTCTGGCAGACTGTCTGCATTTAATGTGTTTCAGAAATGTTTCATTTTATTTTTTATGCCTTTCAGAAGTTGCTTCACAGAATCTCTCTTGGCTTGTGTTATTACAGCCTCGTTGTTAACTTGCCAGGGCACATGATCACTTCTTTCCTTATTCAAACACATTTTATGACACTGGGACAAAGTAAGAACTGCGACAACTTCACCTACGTACCTCCTTGCGCTTCCCACACCAACAAGGTTCCAATCAGATACTATCACTACTCACATGCAGACATTTTTTAGAATTGTGCAATTAAGGGTGCTTTTTTTTATGATTTTTTTTTTCCCTTCTGCAGAAAGATGAGTGAATGATGTGTTTTTGGAAGTACTGGCTATTCATTTTCCAGAGAAGTGCCTGCAGAGACACTTTAGGCTGATGTCTGTAGTGTTAAATTAGTTTGCTCCCTGTTTCATACTAGGCTTCTTGACACATCAAATCGGGGTTAAGTATTTAGTATCTTTGGCAAGGAAAACCAGGCATGGCTGAAACAATAGTTCACTATCATACAGTCAGCAGAGATGGGCTGTGCAGGAGTAGGCTCCCTTTGCCCCAGTCAGTCTCTGACATTAAGTGCTTGTACAACCACATGCCTCCTCAAGACTGGTGCCTGCACTCAAATTTTGATGTCTGCAAAATGAGTGTGAGGTGTGAGAAAGATCCTGAGAAGTCAGAATTAGCTTTGGGAAATGTCCTAGCTCACTTTCCTCTGCCACGCTCCATTCACATGTAAATGAGTTACAATTCCCTTTCCAATCAGCAACATGCTTTTATGTTTTGTTATTGAAAATGTGTGACAAACCCCATCCCACAGACAGCCAGCAGCAGAGGACCTGGCCCTGGGCTCCAGGCTGTTCTGCTCCAGAAGAAGTTCACCTGGGACTTCCACCTAATTTGGGCCTGGCCAGGCTACCTATGCAGCATTGTCTTCTGCAGATTTATTTAGTCCAGAGAAGCCTATGGTCTATCTTAAAGCTGAAGAAGCCTTTTTCATGTATGTCTTTATGTTTTATATTGGAGTGACTAGGCCAGAAAGGGTTAGGCACTCTTGACGGATGAGAGGACATCTCCAATGCCTCCGTGAGGGCCCTGGCAGCTCACATTTTGGGCACAGAAGCCTCATCAGGAGGTACTGATGTGGTTCCTGTTTTAGCTGCCACTGCAAGAAGCAGTATCAAAGGGTGGGTTTCAGAAGATCTGGAAGGTTAAGTCTTGCTCTGATAGCTCAGCAGGCAGTGGTTGCATACACAGTTTAAGGTTCATGGGGCTCCAAGGCAGTGAGGGGCAGAAATGTTTGTCCATCCTGCAGGACCTTCATGGATCTGCTTTGTACCTCAGCAATGTTCAAGCCATCACTGAAAAAGTTCAGGTGGTTTAAGGGAGCTGGCTATCACTGTCTGTTTCATCAGACGTTGCCTATGTGTTGTTTTTTGGTGTTGGTTTTTATTTTTTTCCACAGCTTTTTTTTTTCTTTTTTTTTTTTTTTTCTGGTTTTGCTTGTGGATGATGTGGTTGGCATTTAAGGGAAAGTGAATACACTTGGAAGAGCCCCAGGCCAGGGAAGACAAAAACATCATAGGTGTTCTCACTGTGCTTATCAAGTAGTCGTCCCAAAAAATGGCAGAATGACAGCCCTTCCAACTGTCGTAGCATGGTATGACATAGTATCATATGGCACAGCATGATGTGTCAGGGCAAGGCAAATCAGGAATACGGATGGTTCACAGATACAGGAGTACTGTCAGGTCTTTTCTTGACTGGAAGGAGTTTGTGCTGAATAACCTCACTGCCTTGTTTGATGGACAACACTCAGAGTTTTGCAGAATGGTGCTGTAGATCTTGAACATCAGAACATCCATGTCCCATAGTTGCCAATAGAGCTGTGTAAGACACAGAAAATGCACAGATGCTAAGAGGTGTGCTAAGGTACAGTTTCTGCCATTTACCACCTGTCTGTGGCCAGCCTGCTGCTTAGAGCAGTGAGAAGGCAATCAGTCTGCCTTCCCTGGTCCAGGCAAAAAGACCATAAGTACACTAGTTCTCCTTGCTAATCCTCAATTAAGGATCATTAAGTAGTATATTCCTGTGAAAGTCTGCCCATCCTCCAGGAAATGCTGCTAATGAATTGAAGAACTCAAGTCAAGAGCTCATCTCCAATGTCCTGGCTTAAAACTGTTTTGTATTCCTGGAATTAGAGCTACAAAGTGTTAATACTCTGTAAGTTGTAAGTTTCCTGAAAGTTGACCTTTGTCAACTTTGTCGACTTTGCCTTAAGGAATTATAATTAATAATGTTCTACTATTTTCAGTTTAATCTGAATTTCTCATCTTTGTCAGAAACTTCAGTCCTAATTCCCTCTCTGGCAAACCAGAGTACACACAGAGCAATTGTTCTGATTCAATGGAGTTGCAATAGCAAACTGTAACCGAGAACAGTTTCTGGCTCTTCAAACCAATTCTACAGTTGCTTCATATATCCCCCCTGCAATGCTATAAATATTGGTGCTATTTTAGACTAATGGTGTTTCTCTCTATAAGCCTAGCCCCATCGGAAGCCTCTTGCCCATATTTGGATACGTAACAAAGAACAAATATGATCTTTTTTTAATTCCTTTTAAGTTGTTAAACTTCAACAATAATAAAGGTATTATGTGGAGTCATCTCAAAAATATATCCCATATATCATCCTGAGATAAAGATCTTCGTCTGAGACTTTGTCTGAAAAGGATAATGTTTCACTCCTGGCGCCTGTGAGTCTACTCTTTCTAGCATAATACATATTTGTTATACAGTTAGTAGACCTGCCTAGGTACAATGCCCAAAAATCAGTTTGCACTTTTTTTTTTTTTTTTTTTTTTGGTCCATTAACAAAGATCATCAGCCCATTGCCTTTCCCATTGCCTTTTTCTCTCTGTGGTGAATGCTTACCAAAACACTGGGAACTGATGGAGGCAGTAAGAGAGAGCCTATGTCCCCAGGTGCTATGCATAGAGCACAGAATGGCCTGTAGTCACAGAGCAATTTTGGTATGCTTTAAAATACCCACATAGTCGTTTACTTTGGTGGAAATTGGGGGAATGGAAATTAGGATATGCCTAGGTCTTGCAGGAGAGTCAAATATGAAATTAGTTGATGCAGAGGTTAAAGCTCTGTAGGAATTCTCCTTAAAATTTTATTGAATTTAGGGCAAATGGAAAGCCCCACACCCCAGCATTCAGACAGCATTGAAACATTGCTGGGTGTGTTCTGTGTAAAAAATATTTGGGCGTTTTCATTTTATGTTAAGGTGTTTTCATTTTGGTGTTTAAGAAATTCTCTCAGATACCAGACATAAATACATACCCATGTATGTACAAAATAAAAAGGATGAAACTAGGTCAAGAAACCATAGGACTTATAAAGGCCTAACTCAAAGACGCTCAAAGGGAGCCTGCCAAGATTTGCTCTTTCAGCCTCATTGTCTGACATGTCCCCTGTCGATGGAATGCACCTTCCAATTGAGGATGCTCCTTTGGGACTGAGGGGTTCTGGGGGTGCTGCTGACAACCAGCCCCATACAGTCGCTGCACCAAGCTTATCCCATGAGATCCAAGCCCTGTGCTGTGTCTGTGGTGTGGCTTGCCTCTAATCTTCAGCCAGATCCAAGAATCATAAATATATAAACAAGGTAAGAATATAGAACACATTAAAGCAGTTAAATGTGGTATACTGAAGCTAAGTTAAATATGGTAGCAGATTTTGCAAGTTAAAAAAAAAAAAAAGTACTAGAGGTTTCTTGTTTATCATGTATAAAGTGTACTATTTGGCGAGTAGTTTCCAAAGCTAATAGCTTTAATAAACTCTTTATAAACCAGGGTGCTTATCTCCTTTACGCTGAGGGCCAGATGGTACCATCTGATTCACAGTGCAGATTTCTGCAATTTGGCTTCATTAATGTGGCAGACAGCACTTTCCACACCTCACAGAGGTATGTTCTCATCTTCCAGAAATGGTGCAGCTCTGGAGCCATGTGACTCCCCTGTTTGCATTGGAAGGATCCTTCACAGGGGTGTGATTTCAGCAGAAGAGGGTGAAACAAGCCAAAAAAATTAAGCTGCATGATAGCACTAGAAAAAAGCAGATCTGGAGGAAAAATTGAGCTCAGGTTAGTGCTGACCTTAGCTTGGAAAATCATATACTCTCCAACATCCACATCTATACAGCCACTAGGGAGCTGCCTGGTTACATGTGATTTTACCCATCTGTTATTTAAATCACACACCCTAGTGCAAACCCTGGAGCTTGCAAAAATGATGTGGATCAGTGTCATCCCATGGATACTTTTTCTATAAACAGCCGAAGGACCTGGATCAGGAAGTTATCCAGACAGAATTGAACTCCTGACTCCCTTGGTCCAGAACACTGTCTCCAGAACTGGGGTGATGAATATCTGTTGGTTTCCTTCTCTGCCTCAGAAAGCAGCTGATCACTGCTGCGGTGCTGCTTCTTCAAAGGAAACTTACTTCCTTGCTCTCATAACAATCTCCATTGGGGCTGACTTGCAATGGTTGGTCTTCTTTAGTATGCCATGGTAAGGCTCTCTAAAAATCTGGAAGTGACATCTGACTTAAGCGCATCAGGGAATTCCCTGTAATATTTTATTTTCCTAGTTATCTCTTTCCACCCGCATTGCCTGTAGTTTAATAGCAAGACAGGGAAAGGAAAGTGTCTTACTAGGTTTCAGTCAATTTTCTTTTGAAGGTAGATATTCAGTCAAGTGTCTTGTTTATCTATGAGTTCCTTGTACCTTTTTTCTACTTGACTTTCTTATCACTGGTTGTTCTCAAACCTAGCAAGTAACTTCTTTGTGCATTCTTTAACCAAATGCTGAAAAAAGTTATTGTTTAAAACAAAACTTCTTCTTTTTCTTCTTCTTTTTTTTTTTTTTTGGCAGGTTTTACATATACTAATATTTATTACATTTACATAAATTGGAAAAAAAAGCATAAGTGGTATGTTTGGTTTCAGAAAAAAAAAATGTGAAAAGTGTGGTTTTTGTTTTACAGTCATTTATCAAAAAAGATGTGATTCAGAATATGTATTCAAGTAATTTGGGCTTAATTGAAGTTGCTGTTATTCAGTGAATAGAAAAAGTATTTAGCCCTCAAACATAGCAAACTCACTGCAACAGATAACGGTGGTAGGTTAAGATCGGATGTTGCTGTTGGCTTGTTGATGGGCATTGACAGTGTGAGGTGCAGGATTCTGTTAAATGTGATTCCTTGGAGACTGGGGAGAGGAGAGTTTCCTGTAAAGTAGGCTGGGATGTCATAATCTGACTTATAGAAATATCACCAGGAAGCCAATGTTCATTATAGGAGAGGGTGTAAAGAAAGAAATTCTAAAGAAAAGGGAACTGGGATATGGATGTTAGGATGACTGATACCCTTTTCATTTAGATTTTTGTTCTTGATATATGTCACTAGTTGATGTGTCAAGGTTGCAGATGTCTAACAAAAGTCTCTGTGTACCCAGAAATCCCCTTAGCAACTGCCACATTGGGAGGACTCTTCATGGTGCTTGATAAACTGCTATGCTTTACTCCACTGGCAGACACTTAGCCTGGAGAGAAGCTGCTCTCATCCAATATTGTCCAAAGTGAGGCACTTCTGAGCTCAGCACTCCTCCCAGACCCTGCAATTCCTTTTATTTCTGTAACTGAGCAACGAGCTGTACATAACTGCAACTCATCCAAATGTGGAACTGCTGTGTTGGGCATGCATAACAGACTAGGTATGGTTTTCTGATTCCTGGCCTGGTTCTGCAAGGTTTTAGCTGTCATGATTTAAAGAAAACCCTTTGGGTGTTTTAATAGTGAGACAAATATTTTGCATTTCCTTTTTCCAGGGTGAAATTGACATTGTACTTTCCTTTCATCATCGAAGGAAAATACAGCCATCTCTTAAGTTGCCCTTACTCAGTTCTGGACATGGTGGAAATGAAAGAAAATATTCCTCTGTGAAAGGTAATTTGTAGAGGGGCCATTTCAGTTCCAAGCTCTATGGGGAGCATCGCTGGTGAGATTTCAGCCTGGCCACTCTCACCAGGTGTTGGCCCAGCATGGCCATGTGGGCAGCACATCTGATAAAGACTTGGGCTTCCTGTGTAGGTGAATAGCACAGGCAATAAGTCTGATGTGGGGCCTGCTGCACGCTGAGAGCTGGGCTTGTTTCCAAGCTGGAGACTCAAACCAAGGCTATGTCAACTCTGTATAAAAACAGCACTATACCGCATGTTATCAGGGACTATCAGCTGAATCAAATAAATCTTACAGGAGCTTTAATACATTCTGGCAAGAAATATTTCCTACCTTGCTGGAAAAGAAATCCATCCTCCTGCAACTTTTCTCTTGCATAGATTCAACAACTGAAGCAACACACTGGTCGAAACTTATGAACGTGCAGCTCATTTTCCAGTAAATCAAGGTTACTGGATATTACAGGAGGACAAAGTACGGAGACATCATCATCTCGGAGCTGACAGAAGAAAATATCACAAAAAATAAGGTGCTCTGTGAAGATAGTCATGGAGGAGTGATTATTCCTTATAACGATTCATGAGGAAGGGGATGTCCAGTGACTAACAAATGCAGATTTAGAACAAACATAATAAGGACATATTTCTTCTTGAAAAGTTAGTTGTGGAAGTCACTGTAACCCAATTATTTGGAAACTTAAGTGGATATAGTGGGCATAATCTTTCAAAATAAATAAATAAGTACTTTTTAGGTTCTTTGGTTGTTACTGAACAGAGTGATCCAGATTCAACCTTCAGGACAATAAATTTCTATGTGGCAGAGATAGAGAAGGTGGTAGCAGGTAAGTAGTTGCTCTACATTGGTGGGTTTTTTTGGACATTCATTCCCAAAGCAACTGCTGGTTTCTTGTCCTGGAGATCGTTTACAGACCATGGGAGAACTGTGCTAATTCTGTATGACTGCTGTGGTGTTACAGACATTTCATCTGTATTAAAACAAGTGGAAGAAACGCCTTGATGACCTTGACTGGTGTGTTTAAGTTGACGGAAGATTCCAGGCATGTGAGAAATTTACATCCCTGTGGAGTAAATGTACCCATATAGGAGAGGGGAGACGGTGCTCAGAGTACACCGAAGAATAGACAGGTCAGTCTACAACCAAACCTATGGTCAGTAATAGCATCAGCAGCTGAAGTCCTGTGCTTAGTCAGGAAGAATAACACTGAGAACAGCCACGTAATCTTCTGCATGGCACCCTACTTGTATGCTCTTAGTGCTTCCAGGCTTCCCATTCCTGCTGGCTGTTGTCTGGGTGCTATGCAGGCACTCTGAGGAGGAGACAGGCAGCCAGTTGGGAAGCACGCCACTCACCATCCGGTCTCATCCTCTGGTGACGCTTGGGGGAATGAAGCCAATGAACTTGCTGTGAAAGTTTTGTTTTAAGAGTATTAATCACCACTTCATCTGTAGCAACAGCACTTCTGTACGTGATGTCCTCCATGTCATTGCCAGTCCTCTGAGTCATCAAATCATGAAGGAAATGACTTTTTGTTTTCTTTTGGCTCTCATCTAAGCATCCAACATAAGCACTTTCTTCTGGTCCACCTGGCCTCATCTTAGCTTTATTTAAAGTTTTCCCAAAGGCTTGTTAAAATCATGCTTATGTTTTCTTGCCTTATGTTTGTGTAGGTGACGGGGAGCAGAAATTTCCTGTGTATGCTTTTTTGTAAAAACAACATTTGGAGAATCATGGAAATGTTCTCTTACCTTAAATAAATTTCTCAAGCTTTCATGTAGCCTAAAGAGAACCACAGTGAAAGTGTATTAAAATAAAAAATGTTTCCCATTTCCCTAGGCCCATTTACACTTTGAAGAGATGGAGAATGTTAGTTTGTCTGTTCAAAGACTTTTGATTTTGCCAGCAGTCACCCTCTTGGTCCCACAGCCAAATCATATGTGGTTGCTGTTTTTGAAATTGAAGATGTTGCCAGAGAAAGTTTCAATCAGTCTCAGATCAGAGATTTATCTGTGAGCAGTTACAGGCTGTGTTACCATCAAGGTGCTTTAAGTGCAAATACTAAATCTGAAGGTGGACGGATCAACAGGGGAAAGAAAGAAAGCACATTGTGCTTGCTTCAGTGTGCAATGAGATCCAAAGGAACAAAGGAAGATCCATCATGGATTTTGTTTATGGGGACGTCTCAACTATTTGGTCAGTAGTGAGATTGTTCATCAATCAAACAAAAACAGAAGATGTAAAACCACTTCAGGGAAGTGCTTAGTGTATGTTTAAATCTCACATGTCCAGCTAATACAAGAAAGACACTGAGGCCCTGGGGCACGTCCAGAGAAGGGTAACAAAGCTGTGAAAGATCTGGAGCACAAGACTTAGGGAAAATGGCTGAGGGAGCTGGTATTGTTCTGGAGAAGAGGAGGCTCAGGTGAGACCTCATTGATCTCTACAGGCACCTGAAAGGAGGTTGTGGTGAGGTAGGGGTCAGCCTCTTCTCCCCAGTAACAGCAATTGGACAAGAGGTAATAGCCTCAAGTTGCAACAGGGGATGTTTGGATTGGATATTAGGAAGAATTTCTTCTCAGAAGTAGTGGTAAGGCAGTGGCACAGGCTGCCCAGGGAGGTGGTGGAGTCACCATCACTGGAGGTGTTGAAGAGCCGTGTGGATGTGGCACTGAGGGATGTGGGCAGTGGGCATGGTGGGGTTTGGGCTGACAGTTGGACTGGGTGATCTTAGAGGTCTTCTCCAACCTTAAAGATGCTGTGATCCTAATGGTAAGTTTCAGTGTTATTCTGAATAGAGGTCATTTAAAAGCATATTCTTGAGTTCTTTCTTACTTGAAACTTGCATAAATTATCATTTTTTACTAAATTCTATAACATGACTCTTTTCTGGGTTACAATCTGTAAGTCTTAACACTACTTTCACTGTTATAAAATAAATACAACCTGACCTCAGAGTTCAGTCTAATATTTCAACAGTAGTTTGGTGGTGAAGCAGCTTTTCCTTTCTGTTTTTCTTTTTGAATGCAATATTAAATGCTTGAGAACTGGGACAAATGTTAGTCCTTGCACCATCCCGTCTATCACCACTTCTTCCAGAGTTACAGAGACTTGAAGAGATTGGTTTAAAACACTGGCGTGCTGTCACTTCACTTGTTTTTGTTGGCCTGACAAGCCACCAGCTGCTGCAGTTTGTTGTCATTTCACAGGCATCTATTGAGGTATTTAAGCAAGAGTTTTAGTAATTCAGCACCCTGGCTCTCCTTAAATTACGAGGGCCGCTCCAAAAGTAATGCCTCCTATTTTGTGTTGCTGGCCCACAACATCGGAGGCCCATGTTGATAGTACAGAAGTAGGGGTTGAATCTTCCTACCAACATTCTGTTCCATTTTGTTGCTGTGTGAGAGATGGCAGCAGAGGGGCAGTCTGACACAATGGCGCTTGACATGGAAGTGTGTATGAAGCAAAGGTGTGTCACTGAATTCCTCCATGTAGAAAGAAATGGCATCCACTGACACTGCCACTTGTTGAACGTTTGTGGAGATCTGATATGAGTCTGGTAAATGCCTGCAGGGAAAGGACATGCTGGGTCATGGTAGTACCCATCAGTGCATCCCTTGCAAGGTTGCTGCTTTGTGGGGACCATAAGTAGCTAGGTTGCAACTAACTTTAAAAGCCACGATCTACACATCATGCTGTGCTAAGATTTCCACAAAACCACATACAATGATCTGAACAACAGATAACTTATTAAGAGAACAATGGCTTCCCCCATTTCCTTGGTAATAAATACAGTGATCGAGAAGTACAGTGCCTCAGTTTGGAAAAGCACTTCACTTATTTGGTAAATATAAAAATAATGCTGTCATTAGAAAATATTCCCATATTTTCTTTATGCGCTTGTGCTGACAGCCCACATACAGCCTGTGGGCTGGTTTGGTTCCCTGTGCACAAAAGCAGAGGATGATGGAAGACCTGTCCTACATAATTCTTATATTTAATCTGATTTTATTCAAGAAAGCCTGTGTGTGGTGGTGTTTAGGATAGTGAGGAACCATTCAGCACTGACTGTGGAGGCTGGAGATTTTGAAGTTAAGCATGTGCCCCATGCCAAGAGCTAGAATGCCAAAATTTGGCACTGAGACAGCAGAAACCTTAAATGAGTTGGGCTGTTTTACTTGCGCTGCAGCTGGGCCTATGAAAATTCACTGTTCACACCTGGCAGTTGAGATAATTGTACTATCTCTTACAAAAATATAATAGGTGCATTGTTTGACTTTTGAAGAGCAGCAACAAAGTGTAATTGCTGAACTGAGATGTCAGCATAAGAGAATAAAAGTACTGAGGTGAAGGCTTTGATGTGGCAGAGGACAGTGGCACAGACAGCAAGCATTGGACTCCATCCACTTTCTACCTCTGAACATATTCTTTACATTGCAAATCTCTGTCTTAAATGCAAATAATGAGTTAAACACATTCTGTTACATTGCTGCCTGGTGAAACTGAAAACCATCACACAAAAACAGGTTGCACTTGTACAAACATACCTTTTCACATAATAGAATAAATTTTCACATAATAATAATAAGAAGAATTAGGGAAGGAAAAAAAAAAAAAAAAAAAAAAAAAAAGGCACTTTCTTATCACCCTTTCCCAGCCCTGGGAAGCCACGAAATAAGAAACAAAGCACTCAAAGCACTTGGCCACCACTTGCTGTGATGATTACGGTGTCTGTGTGGCAGCACCTGCATGAGAACTGAGGATTTGCTGTTCTGAACCCTCTGCAAATCTCAGCAGACTCTTCCCCAGAAGATTTATAGTCTCTGAACTTTAGTGAGCAAAGCTACGCCTATTAAAGAATTTTTTTTTCCTCAAAAACTGGCTGTAGTTCAGTGGGTACAAAAACTGCGTGGGGGTTCTCTCAATTATTTAAATTCAGTGGTAAAATTATGAATACAATCTTCCTGGTTGTAAGCCAGGCTCCAGCAGAATGAGATCTGTCTACACAGAATTTTCCCTCAATATCTTTGAATCAACATCCAAAGTATCCTTTCAGTTCAATTAATGTTGCTTCCTTGCCATATTAATTGTCTGAAAGATGAATGAAGGCAAAGGGAGCACATAGAGAATATGGTTAAATTATATGGTAGATATGATAGAGTTTTCTTTGCCAAAGGTCTTCTGACATCTCTGTGAGCATTACAGTCTGGCAGCAAAGGGGTAGAGAGTATTAACATTCATATCAATTCATGCATTTTCCAGTCTTCCACTTGATTCCTGGCAATGAGTCTCCAGCCTCTTTTGCAATGTAGCCACATGCACCTGAAATACCACAGGGCACTCCATGTGCCAACCACCACCTAGATGATCGCAGTGTACTTGATCAAATACTCAGCCCTGTGCTGGAGCAAAAGTTTTACTTGGTTTTGCAGCACTTGCAAGCCAAGTTTTCCAGCATGTTAGTAACTACTCTGTGTGCTAGCAGGTGGGCCTGCATTTTAATAATTGCAAGGCAACCACCAGGTTTTGAAGCAGGAGAGGATTTAGAAAGACTAAGTTCTGACAAGTATCCTGGTGAGGAAAGGAATTCAAGACAGTTGTGAGCTATAAATATTCATCTCTGACTTTCCAGGCATCTGAGAGGCTTTTCTCTGGGAAAACCCTCAATGAAAGAAAGTTCCTTCAGGAGCTAACATCACCAGATTCACATTACACAAACATGAGAGTTTTCAGGATGTTGAACCTTAAAACGTTATATATGAGAAGATAACTACTGGGATTAGAACTGTTTTTGACCAGCTTGTAATGGAGATGAAACTATTGACAGGTCTGTCAACAACTATTTTAAAAAGACACATGAGTATATGCTCACTTTTAACAGCCTATTTGTAAAAGTCTAGCACAATCACCATGCCAGTTCAGTCTGATCTCTGAACACTTGGGTCAGAATTTTACTTTCATTTAGTTCATCAGGACGTTCCAAAATCTACACATCAGGAAGATGTCTAGAGTGGAATGGGCTTTGTGGAGGTAACTTTTCATGTGTTGAGGTGCTCTGGTTCATGGTAGTACCTGGCTCACAAGAGTGAGTGATGGTCCCAGCTGTACCCAGCTGCCCCCTGGCACCCAACTTGAGCAGGGGCACCCCAGCCCTGGCTGTGGCATTTCCACTGCACTAACAGAGAGGGGAAAAAAAACAAAGGCAAATATGAAACAAAAGTTAATTCTCTGGAAGCATGTCACTACCATTTGAGGAGGGGAAAAGAGTAGGTGGATGGCAGGAAAGGAGCAAGTGCTAAAGCAAAAATTACTACCAACAAAGATAGCAACAGAGATAGTGTAGTTTAACCACAGAATCCACAGTACGTAGCTACTGAGCGTGCCTCAGTTATAACCACAAAATACAGAATCTTTAACCACAATAATCAGATGATATGGCCAATATTCAGCACAAGAATCTACAACGAACTCCTTGAACAGTGGAAATCAATTTCAGGGACACTCATTTCAGATGTTTGAAAACATCTGCTCAGAGCAGTGCCTCCTCACCACACGAACGGCCAAGCTGCCTTTTTCTCAACAGAAGTTGTAGCAGATAAGTTTATGGTCTGTGATGCTACAGAAAAGGATCAAGACCTAAAGCACAGTTATGGCACTCCATTATGAACAACATATGCCTTGCCACAGGGGTTGCTCTGAACAGTGAAGTCTCAGTCCTTTGGGCAATACATGTGCTTCAGACAGACAGCTGGTCAGAAATAATGTCCTGAGGTGCACATCTGTCCTCAGATAATTAACTTGAGTTGGTTCTAGACCCTGTTAGAGACTCAGCATGAGTAGGCCATGAGTGAGCTTCAGGTTTCAAATCATGAATTTGGCCCACAGGCCCCCTTCACATTTCTCAATTTGTCTTTGGCCAAACGAAGCTCAGCATGCAGCTCTGCTCCCAGCTTCAGGGTGGACCACTCTAGCCTCTCTCCATGCTGGTTTTGTGCTGCATTTTCTAGCTACAACGTTCTATGTGGGATGATGTTCTTTGGAAACACAAGGTCAGTTGTGCTCAGCAACAGTCAATGTAAATATTTTAAATCATAGTGGGAAGCTTTTCATAGTCTTCAAAGCACTGATCTAAGACTTCCAGCTGCAAATCTCATTTGGTTTTCATTAGAACATGATGCTATTGCAAGTTGGAATGTAAGGCTAGTTCTAGCAATAAAAGGACACCATTTCTACCTATTTAAAACTCACTGTATCTTCTTACAGAACAAGATCATCATTGTTCATAATGGATTTCTGGAACTCACGTTAGAGAAGTTTGGGCCTTTCATGACCTTTTCTTACCTGAAGCAGAGCACTTTCTGAAGTTAAAGGAGAATATTACTCACTCTGTATCTCAGATATCAGAAATGCCAGATATTGCTTTGTGTATTCTTTGTTCTTTTCTTTCATTGTATGATTAGTCCTCCTGTGTTTTAAGGCAGATAACAGGACACCTGGAAAAAAGCTGAGAAATACTTGTTGTCAAATTAAAACATCCACTAGATGTGAAACTTAATGGAAAAGCTGAGCAACTACAACTTAGGATAACCTGAGAGCCATTTACATGTTTGTTGAAGAGTGCATTCAGAAATTTGAGCTAAGTGCCTCTGTCTATTGTAAACCAACCATGATTCATATAACAAATCAATAATGTATGTTTCCCCTCTCTCCTAGTCCTTTGCTTCAGTTTCTGTGACCTGCTGCCAAAAGAGTTTTAAAAGGATGGAAGATGCTTTGTAAGTTAAGAACTATTAATGAGAACTGGAAATGGGATAGAACAAAAATATGTCTTCAGATGCTTTGAAGAAAAGGTCATCATGGTGGGAGATCCAAATTAAAAACAAACCTTCCTCTGGGGCACAGACAGCACTGATCTGTATGAGGCAGGTGAAGAAACATGTATCTAAGATGCATCAGATAACATGGGAATCTGTATTGTGCTAGTCAGTGAGAATGACAAGAAAGGACAGGGTGCTGGATCTTGACCCTCCTTTCTTCCACAGTCACTTAGGACATTCAGTCCCCAGTAAATACACAATTGTTTCTGGGCATGAACTGCTGTGAGTTTACAGTTAAGCTCACTGAGATTGGCCCTCAGTGAGCTCAGGATCTCCGTTCATCAAGGTGGACTTTGTCCAAAGGATAATTTGCCTCTGTTTGCATATAGGTGAATTGTGAGTATTGTTTCTGAGGAAATACATTTTACCAAGAAATTGACAGAACAAAGAAGTTAAAAAAATGTGGGGAAACAGTCTTAAGCTGCACCATTGGACATTTGGTGTGAATTTTAGGAAGAATTTCTTAACACGGAAGCGGGTCAAACATTTGAATAGGCTGTCAAGGGAAGTGATGGAGTTCCCATCTCTGAAGATATTTAAGAGAAGTGTAGATATGGCACTTAGGGATGTGGTTTAGTAATGGGACTTGGTAGGTCAGGTTGATAGTTGGACTTTGGTGATTTTGAAGGTCTTTTCCAACATAGATAATTCTGTGAATCTATGAGAACATATGCCTCAAGAGAAAGTCTTCCATATGTGTTTTAGGGGGAAGAGATAGCTGCATTAGTGAGTGTGTAGCCACATGGTGAGCAACCATCGCTGCGCTCAGGGCTCACTGCAGTCTGCAAGAACCGCGAAGAAAAGGAAGAGTGGAGTGGTGCTCTCATCATGAAAGTAAATCTGTTCTTCACAGTGTCATATATGAATCTCTCATAGATGATATGTTCATATCATTACAGTCCACAAAATAATTTGTGCCCCAAACCAGTCCTTCCTTTTCTTGATTTGCTCAAGCTCACCTCAGTTGAACAGAGAGACTATTTCAAGTGAAAATATTGAGATAGTCCAAAGACAGGTGTAAGAAATCTTTTAGAAACAAGTATCAGGTCACATGCCCTCAGAGAAAGCTACCACCTCTCTTCATCAGAAATGTCCTCCAGTCCCATCATCTGGGTCTCCAAGAGTCTGTCTCTACAGGGTGGGATATGACTCCTTCAGAAGATTGCTCAGATGCTCCCACATTCCAAGTCCTCCATGCTCCAGGGATTCCTCTCTGATTGGTTCCTTTGGGCTTTTCTGTGGCTGCTGAGATGCATCAAGGAATGGACCTGTTGGAGAGCATCGAGAGAAAAACCACAAAAATGGTTCATGGGATGGAACATCTCCTCTGCAAGGACAGGCTGACAGAGCTGGGCCTGGAGAATAGAAGGCTCCATGGAGACCTGAATGCAGCCTTTCGGTATCTGAAGGGGAGCTGTGAGAAATAAAGGGACAGATTCTTTAGCAGATTCTGTTGTGATAGAACAAGGAGAAATGGTTTCAAACTAAAAGAGGGGAGATTTAGATTGGATAGAAGGAAGAAGTATTTTACAGTGAGAGTGGTGAGGCAGTGGAACAGGTTACCCAGAGAGGCAGTGGATGCCCCATCCCTGCAGACACTCAAGGTCAGGCTGGACAGGGCTCTGAGCAATCTGATGGAGCTGTAGGTGTCCCTGTTCACTGCAGGGCAGTTGGACTAGATAACCCATAAGGGTCCATTCCAACTCATATGATTCTACCAGGATGCAGCGTGCCCATCACAGGGTAAGTGCAACCTGGTAGGTCTATCAGTAGTGACACACAAGTTTCTATCCAGCCCTGTGTTCCCAGAAGGCCTCTATTCCTAAAATCTTTATCAGACTGATTTGAAACAGAATAAAATAGGAAAGCTTCTCTGCTTCTCATTTCATCAAGTAAAAACTTTGCAAATATTTGAAGGCAGTGTTTTGTCCAACACCTAACCCAGCTGGGATCATGAACTATGGTAAAAATAACCAAAAAATATACATCTCAGACCCTGCAGCTTGATTTCTTGGCCAAAGCGCTCAAAATAAATTTGGAGTCAAATAAACACCACATAAGCACTCCAACTTGCACTCACTTCTCTTTATTTTCCTAAGGAAAGGGTAAAGTTCAGCTTTCAGAGTGCTGCCAGGCCCTTGCTGAGTCATGTACAGCTGCACAAGTGGATGTCAGGCGGGTGCCAGACCCTGCCCTGAAACTGGAGATCCTTCCGCACAGGTGCAGCGGCAAGAGCCAGACTGAGAGACCCCAATCCCCTCCCGGCTGCCCCCACCACTGCCTATAGTGCGTTCAAGGCAAATACTGCCTTTGGCAAGCCAAAAGCTGAGGTTGTGGCTACTTGTGTGTATGTGTGGGACTGGGAGGAAATTGAAGTGAGGATTAATGCAGTCCTTGGCCTCTGCAGAGGTCAGCAAGCATAAAAGATGGGAACATTGGAAGCAAAACACAACACAGAAGATATTCTTGCTCTGCACAATCAGTGGGCCACAGCTCTACTGATGATCAGAGCAAATGGTGCCTGTTTTTACAAAGAATTTAACCGTGTGGATAGATGGGTGTATATACACGCAAAAAAACCTATTTGATTCTCCTTCTCATCATTATAAAGCACTTTTACTCACTGCAATGGCCCTTCAGTTCAATATTACAGACACAGCTGCTCCCTGCTACTGTCCATTCCAGTATTCAGAAACTGAGACTTCAGGCTAAAAACACAGAACTGTTCACTAAAGAACTAAAATTTCATATGCTTCAAAAAAATGTCTTTCTCCTTTTAACACTGGATCTGTTTTTGCTGCATTGGCAAGACACGATAGTGTCTGGAAACATCTGTTGCTATGTTTATACTAGCAAGTAATTTGGTACAGTAGAAGCATATCAGTAGATAGAGCATTTGGTGCTGAGTCACATATCCACAATGTGCAGTTAGGGGCTCTACTTTGAACTATACTGGGTCTGGTTCTAGACACCAAGCATCCCTATCATACATGTGGTTCAAAGCTGTCTATGGGACTCATCCTGGGTTCGGCTTCTCCTGACCAACCAGGGATTAGGGCACATTTGGTACATACCTGAGGCACAGCTTCCAGGTTAGTTGCCTCTGAAAGAAGTCCAGCTGCATGTGCTAAGAGAGTCCTGTGAACCAAAAACAATGTGCAGTAAGTGGAGATGATGAGAAATTTGCTTAAAAATTGCACTGCTGCCCCAAACCAAATTGCTAATGAGTATGCTGGTAGTGGAAGTCATGCCAGGCTATGTTGAGTGGGTGCACAATTGCCACCCAGCAAGTTCAGAGGGTGAGTGTATATGACAAAGAATAAGAGAAAGAAAAGTAAGACTCTTGCTAAGTAAGTGGTTTGCCTGAGGTCATGCAGATCATCAGTGGTTTCAGTTTGCTGCTTTGCCCGTGTGTGTCTTCCAAGCTGGGACAAGTTAGGAGCCTGCTGAACAGGCCAAGGAGTGGTGCTTGGGAAGGAAACATAAGCAGGTGCCTTTCTGCACCGAGGATAGCAAATACTTCCATAGCATTCCTTTTGCTGATCATGGTGCCCCAACCTGCCAGGTTTATTCTATTTTCGAGCAGTGTGACATACTCTGATTGTCTAACCTGCTCCAGTCTGCCCAATCATCTGTTCAGACTCATTCAGAAGCAGGAGTTAAGCCTCAAGCTTCAAGCCATGTGTAGCTGAACCTCTTCAGAAAACAATAACAACAAGAACTAGAATCAACATTGCTTACCACAAGGCTGACATCCAGCAAAGCTGATCCTAGGCAAACCTATGACAGCCATATTTCAGCTGTTGTCCTCATTCCATGTTTGTCTTATCAATGTCTTCTGCCTTTTTTTTTTTTTTGGGGGGGGGGGGGGG
>PPHD01000193.1:0-81341 GCA_002909625.1 Bambusicola thoracicus | reverse complement strand
ATAATGTGGAGCTTTCCATTCTCATCAGTCTTCAGTGTATTATGTGAGGAAATCATCATCGTCCCACACAGAGCCACTCAGTCCACTGGGGTTAGAGGCATGAGTCAGCATGAATCTCAGCCCCTTAGCAGCTGGATCTCTGTATTCTTGCTGCAAATGTATAGCTTGGAGGAAAGAAGGAAAGAAGTCTAAACTCCGTTACAATGCTGTGAGATGTTACACATCATTGCTTGAATATAATAGCCAATGAATGCAGTGGGACTGTATATTGATAATTCTCCTTTTATTTACTGCTCTGCTTTTTTTTTTAATCACAGCTCCGGAAAGCAGTAATGGATCATATATCGGATTCATTCCTGGAGACCAATGTGCCATTGCTGGTTCTCATCGAGGCTGCCAAAAGCGGTAATGAGAAAGAAGTGAAGGAGTATGCGCAGGTCTTCCGTGAGCATGCCAACAAGCTCGTTGAGGTAAGCAATCTCACTGATGCTGCTAGGCTTCCGTGGTGTCCCTCTAAGAGAAGCAAGGGTAACAATCCATCAGCTGAAGTCTCAGAGGAAGCAGTTATGTCATACAGGCTTCAGGAGTTTGGGTCAACTTTGTGATGGCACAGCAAATATCTGGCTAGATGGCAGAGTAGAGCACGTCCTGTAATTTAGTAGCTCATTAGAGCAATTCAGCACATTTAAAACGTTTCTGGTATTTTGTTAAAAGTTGAAAGTGATTGAGAATTAAATTTCAGTTTAGCTTTACTAATAGGACACAAGGTTTTCATTTCAAAGAACAAAGCCAAACGAGTGCTTCAGCATATCTGCTACTGACCAGAACTGCTTTCAGCAAGCTAGAACTAGTTGTGCCAAAGAAAAACAGGAGAAGGACATATAGAGAAGGTATAATCTAACACCATGTTTATTCTTGGAAGGTATGTGTTCCATATATGTTTTTATTATTATGTTTTTCTGAGTAGACCTACTAAGTTGCAAGCAATAAATTTAAGGCTTCATGGGTGATACTGAAATAGCTCAATTCTACCACAGGGAGAATAAATCATCATGATTGAAAGCAGGATACTCACTGAATAGACTTAAGAAAATGGTAATGTTTGTTGCCATTTGCCCTTTGAGAGTGTAAGAACTATGAAAAATGCTTGTATTTCTTGAAGACAAATGCAGTTCAATGATTTGTTTGGTATTGTGTCATTATGAACTTCTCTGTACTAGCATAATTTTGAAGAATATATAGCAGCTTAATAACATCCTTTCTCTAGCTATGCTATGTGTTCTTAAACAGAGGTGAAAAATGGTTATTTGGGAGCTACTAATTTGATGGGTATTGAGCTGTACTTTTGAAAGACTCTGCTTCTTAGAATGAACTCTGTCCTAAATCACTAGCAGCCAAGCTATTGAGAGGAGTAAGGGTTTCTTTGTTGCTCTTGACTGAAGTAGGTAGTTCTTTGACAAATATGTGGGATCTTTTTGGTGGCAGTAAGATGTTAGTCTGGAGTATACCCCTTACCACTTTGAAGACCATGGAGCATGCTGCCAGCCTTGGCTGGGCTGTCCTAAACTGCTGCTCTACCATATTGTCTGTATTTGGTATCTTCTCACTTCTGTCTATTCAGGCTGATGAAAGATGGATTGCATGGGCAATATTTTCCTAGCAATAATGCTGTTGTACCAGCTAAGAAACAGTGAGTCACCTCCACTGTTGCAGATTTTTATGACTGCAGCATTCAGATTCTTGTTTATTGCTGGTGAAAATGCACAGCTAATGGTGGTGACTATTCTGAAAAAGTGTTTTGTAGCTGAGAACTTGTTTCATCAAATAGTGTTATTAATGAACTTTATTATCTGTTTAGTAGAACTTTCTGGGTTTAACTCTTGGTTTGCTGGACCGTTTTTTTTTTTGTTATAACATTACCCATTAAATTATTAAATTCAATTAATTTTCTTTGGAGATGAAATTCAACAGCAGTAGACTCTAAGAGCCATGAAAGCAAGCTGTTTGCTTGCTTTCAGGAGGAGATGCTTGACTTCTAACTAATAACTGTGTAAATTCATATTATAGGACCTTATAGCTGAAGCAGTGAGTCAAATCAGGCTTTCCATCTTCATGAGAAGGGTAGGGGAAAAAGTTAGTAGAGCACTACTAATTATTTAGGTGTTTTTTATTACTTAAATATTTTTATACAAGGTCAGCCAGCACTTCACCAGTTAGTGAGGAGTTAAAGTCAGTTGCATTATTCTTCCTTGAAGCTTACTTCTAATGATACCATAAAAAGGAATTCTTATTCTTGAAACATTTCAGCACCAATTTTGAAACTGCTAAATACTATATTTTGAAAGTAGGTTGCCCTACCAATTTTACACAAATTGTTCTTTATGAAGGGTTTTATGGAGCCTATATGTATCTATCAGTTTCATTTCATATAAGCGTAAAGATTTCCAGGGCTGTCCAAAACAATCCAAGTTATATACTAAGAACACTTGCTAGTGGAAGAGCTGTGTTAGGCAATGGTTTATGGTGATTAAAGTTTGATATAGTGCAAGCAAATCAATAGCATCGCAAGGTTGGATAATAGCTTGTAGCTGGTGAAACCTAACGATAGCACTTCTGTTCCTGTTTGGTTTATAGGGCCTTTGCCTGTTTGGCTCACAGGAATCTTTATTAACTTCCTCTTGCTCATGCAGCTGTCATTTTGAAAAGGATACTGGAATGACTTCAGGGAGTTGAGGGTTTTTCAGTGTGGTGCATTTTTTTGTCACTGTTTTTGTTTGTTTTTCTTTTAAAATGTCAAGAAGAACAAAAGGTAGTGTTTGAACTCTTTTGTAAGGTACAATGCAGGCTACCCTTCATTTTCCAAGAAGTGTATTTGTAGCTCCCTAGTTCAGGCTGATCATATGTTTTCTCATCATAAATACGGTAACAGGCTTGCACACTCAAGACAGGAGGGAAAAATAACTGCTAGCATGGGCAGCGTAGAAAATGAGCATTTGGACCTGCTCAGAGACCTCTGCTTACTTGATTTAGGAAAGAGAGGAGGCATGGAGTGGAAAGTGTAAAATTAAATTCTACTATGGCGTTCAGCAGTGTATTTAGTCTTGATTTACAACAGCAGTAACAACTAATATCTAACCCAACAGTTTGCTTTTTTTTTTTTTCCCCCCTCTGGAAACACCTTTCAGAAGGGCATTCGGGGCATTTAATCCATAAGGAATGCAAAGCCAGGGTTTCTTCTGAGCAGCGCTGAGATTCTGGACTTGCAGATGAACTCACCATTTGGTGTGAGTCTACAGTACACGTGATATCAATGCAGTGTTGAGAGTTTGTGGTGTGGCACAGTATCTCACTTTCAGAAGCTTCTGGTGATCTTCATAAGGAGCGCACAACATCTACAACACATTCTTTTAAGCTCATGAACAGAATTGGAATTTAGGGCAGACTCAACTGTTATGGCTAAAGCAAACAGTATTGGATCGATGTTATAAAGTATGAGCAAAATAAAGATCTTACCCATATCCTGGGCTTGTGGAAAGGTTCCCAAAGGGAGGATCTCCAGATAGAGATCCTTCCCCTTGGGGAGTCAGCCCTTAAATGGGGTCTAGGACCTATGCTCCACCCCTTCCAGTCACTCAGGTGAGATTGCATTCACCTGTGCCCCTGCAGCTGACTCAGTGCTCACTTCAGGTGGTCAATCAGAGGTTCAGGCTGTGATTCAACAGTTCCCATACACTCAACCTAGAGTAACAAGCCTAAGAAGAAAAAAAAATTGGCTCATTATTTCTGAAACTTTAGTTCAAGGAACAAAGTGTTCCTACATGAGATATTTCACAAATACTATCCCTACTTGAAGTTTTCTATTCTTTTTAAGTCCACATCACTCCATTATCAGAGTATACAACTAGGTGTTTGTTTCTGGTAATGAATAAAAAAGTGTCAATATTCTTTCTTAGCTTCTGTATCCAACTTCCATCATGAAAAATGTATACCTCTCTGTATTTGCTCTTAGAAACTGATGAGGTTTTATCCTGTTACTGTACTTGACATTAATTTAGCTAGATAAATAGCATTTAGAAGATGACAAACCTTGGTTCTAATCAAGGAATTTAAAGAAGGTCATAGATAAGTTTAATTTAAGCCCTTCAAGTTGAGAGATTTGCTTTGAAGTTGAAGCTGTGGGCTGCTTCTGTAACCTAGTGTTTCATATGCTCATTTTAGTTTGAATTTCCATCTCAGGCCTTTCTTTCCCCTGTGGGCAACAGATGTTCTTAATTCCTAGTAAACATCATGAGTGTAGTGAAGATATTAAAACCACAAGTCCAATTATCTGAACTGAGCATATGAATGGCTTGAACTTCTTCGCAGTTATTTCTTCTGGATGCCTGCTACAGCCAGATCCAGGCAGTTCATCTCTTCACCTTGGATGTGTATAAATATTTAAGGCAAAATGAACTAGAAGCCTTTCAAAACAAAACCCTCTTCTGTGCTGCTACTAAACTCTTAAAAACAACAACCAAAAAAAGTTAGATAGTGTTTATTTTTAAATTCTTAGCCACTATATAAACTATGTTTGTAGTCCACTGGGATTTGTACCCATTTCCTCTTCTGGTTTCTAGATCAACACAGTGAAAGTCATCTTACAAAAAAAGCGATGCATAGAAATAATTGCTCTTGTGTACCTGTCCCTGAAGAAGACAGGTTATTAAAGGAGTTAAACAATCAATGTCTAAACTTCTAGATTGCTTTCATCCAAAAGTCATCTCTACCTTTAGGCAGTACGGATCTGACTCTGGAGCTTACGAAGTCTTCTGTAGGATAAAGTATTTACACACTCTTACTGTGATCTGCAGGCTGCACTATTAACAAAAACATGGGTACAAGTCAACAATTTGGGAATGAAGCAGTTGTCTACAGCAAATGATGAAGACAGTCCCTCAGCACCTGCCCTCATAAACTTACTGATAAAATCCAGGCTGGCTAAAAGAGGAATAACTTTACTGAAAAGCTACTTTGTCAATATAGTTCAGTTGGTAAATTTTTCTAATAAACAAACAAGATACAAGCTGTGATACTGGTTGTGTTATCTCAATAATTTTCTATTAATGTTTCCATGTCATTTATTCTTAAAAAGCTGAACTTCTTTATTTCATAGCATAGCACTTTCATATATTCATAGCAAAGGGATCCAAGGGTAATTTTTGTTCACGGTTCTTTCTGTGATATACAAAATAAGTGTATACTACATAAAGAAAGCAGCCTGTGAGCAATGGTTTTCTGCTGTTGCTTTTTTCCTCTTTTCTAACTCCAGAAAGATTAAACGAAAGAAAGGGAGTGGTAGATTTGTGTGGAATCTCCATGTCAAATAGAATACATCTCTGGCTTTGGGACTGTAGATATAAAGCCACTGTTGGTTCTGTTATCTGATTTCCGGTAGGTCACTATTTGTTACCACATGACTGAACAATTTCATTATGTTTTCATTTATTGGAAATATGCACTTCTATGGGGAACTTTCTATAAATTAAAATGTACTTTGGACAATTTGCTTTTTTCTGCAATTCCTTAATATTGCTTTCGTTTGCATACTCTTAGAAGAGTTAGTTTCACGAGAAATGTTTGCACCTTACAGAAGAATTTATTCCTAGTAATTTCCTAGTATTTTCCAGTTATCAGCCAAAATTGTCTGTTTCACCTTCAACCACATTTATTTATTGTCTATAAAAGAGATGAAGTCCAATTACTCCCTTTTAAATTACAGTCTAATTTTAAAAATATATATATTTTCCACCTGCTTAGGCAGAAGTTTACTACTCACGTCTGATCTGGCTAATCTGCTGTGTGATTGCTGTGACACAGTACCATCCCAAAATAAAATTCTTTCAAGTTCTAATACCTGTTTATGTCTATCTTTCATACTCCAATCAAATAGCAGTCTATGTGATTTAAAATTAGATAATAACACAAATAAGACCTCTTGGTATCTTTTTAATTAATTGATCCCATGTATTATGGGATTTATGACAGCTCCTAACCAGTTGTTTGAATGTTTGACCTTTAATACGCTCCCAGTGTCTAGAGTGGGAGTCATTCTCCAAATCTTCTACAGGAAGGAACTGCTTTGAAGTGATGTGGTATATAATCCTACCAGGGGAAGTGTTCCTTTGGATCCTAAACTTTGAACTTAAACAATTGCAGTAGACGTGTTTTTTTTTTATTTCCACTGGGGAAGAGAAGGAATTAAGGAAAAGCTCCTTAATTACTCTCTTATCACTGACAAAAATAAAACTAGTTAGTAGAGTCACTGCTGTCAGACTGTTAGCATGAATCCATGGTATCTTTGTGATGATACAATTAAATTCTTAACTGTATGGCTGCTCAGCCCACTCTGTTTAGCAACAGGAAATCAGCACTGGGCAGGTATGTGGTATACCTACCTTCAATTTGTTTTATGTTTTGTTTTGGGTTTTATTTTTTGATATATCTTTTCACTGGGCAGGAAATAGGAAAGCTTCCTCACTTAGCAGCTGAGATTTATTACTAGCATTCGTGACTGAACAACCCATTAGTTTTCTGACAGCACAGAGAAAGTTATCTTAACACAGAAAATGGGCTGTGATTGGAAGTGGGAAGTTCAGCAAGTGACAATAATCTTTGAGAGAGGTTGATAACAGAAGGTGCTATCTGCCCATCCTTCTGATGGCTAGCAACATCACTTGCTTTCTATGTACTTGTGTTGCAGCAGGGTATTGCTCGTGACACTAAATTTTCTCTGTCATTGACCATTGTTTCCAGCTGGAAGAAGGGTGCATTAGAGCAAGTAGAGCAGTTTCTAAGAAGTATGCATCTTTTGACAAACATTAAGATATGTTTAGTAGAAGAGGAGCTAATTCCATATCTGACTTCTGTTGACTTCATCATCTTTTTACCCACTTTGAATGTTCTAAGGGCACTGGGTAGGTTCTCAAGAGGAATCTGGAAGAAGATTCATAGTCAGGCCTCTCCCCCCACTGTAGGTCACCTGCAATTCTGCTGTCACATCTGGTATTCCTCTGCTAGCTAAGAAGAATAACTAAAATCACCACTGCTTATAGCAAGTTGGGCTTTTTGTTTCTCTTTTTTCTTAAAATCATTCTTGTGTTATTCAGTGCAAAACATCTTTTCTCTGATTGTTTCAAGATACTGCCTTTTCTTACTTTTTTGACTTCAAGATTTGTATTATTTACTCTCCAGGATTACTTCCATTTATTTTATGCATTTGCTCCCAAGGTGTTGGGAGTACCGTGTCCAGGCCTGGGGCCCCCAGCACAGGAGTCATAAAATCACAGAATTGCTCAGGTTGGAAAAGATCTTAAAGATTGTTGAGTCCAACCATGACCTAACCATACTACCCTAACTCTAGCAACCCTCCACTAAATCATGTCACTGAGCACCACATCAAAATTGTTTTTAAACACATTCAGGGATGGTGACTCAACCACCTCCCTGGGGAGCCTATTCCAGCGCTTTACCACCCTTTATGTAAAGAAGTGTTTCCTGATATCCAACCTAAACTTACCCTGGCACAACTTAAGGCCATTTCCCATCGTCCTGTCACCAGTGAGAAGAGACCTACCCCACTCTCACTGTAATCACCTTTCAGATATTGGAAGAGAGCAAAAGGTCTCTCCTCAGCCTCCTTTTCCCCAGACTAAACAGCCCCAGTTCCTTCAGTCGCTCCTTGCAGGGCATATTGTCCAAGCTGTTCACAAGCTTTCTTGCCCTTCCTTGGACCTGCTCCAGCACCTCAGTGTCCTTTCTTTACTGAAGTGCCCAGAACTGAACACAGTACTCAAGATGAGGCCTCACCAGTGCTGAGAGCAGTGACAGGATGACTTCCCTAGTCCTGCTGAAAGGAAGAATGTGGAGCTCTTGGGGCAGGTCCAGAGGAGGGCCACTAAGATGATCAGAGGGCTGGAGCACCTCTCCTAGAAGGAAAAGTTGAGGGAACTGGGCTTGTTCAGCTTGGGGAAGAGAAGACTCTGGGGAGACCTCACTGTGGCCTTCTAGTACTTGAACGGAACATATAAAACAGGAACGGGAACAGCTGTTTACGAGGGTGGATAGTGATAAGACAAGGGGGAATGGTTTTAAACTAAGATAGGGGAGGTTTAGGTTAGATATTAGGAGGAAGTTTTTCACTCGGAGGATGGTGATGCACTGAAACAGGTTGCCCAAGGAGGTTGTGGATGCCCCATCCCTGGAGGCATTCAAGGCCAGGCTGGATGTGGTTCTGGGCAGCCTGGTCTGGTGGTTGGCGACCCTGCACATAGCAGGGGTGTCAAAACTTGATGATCATTGTGGTCCTTTTCAACCCAGGCCATTGTATGATTCTACTGTGTAATTCAGACACCTTCCCCATTTCTAGTCTCTGATTGTGGAGATCCAAAAGTTAAGATTTTAAGGCAGGGCAAATGAGATACATGACATGTTACTTACTCAGAGGTGAGATTTTCTAGACAGCTCCACCCAGCAGTGCTCACTCTTTATTCATACACTCACATTTCATTTTTGAAAAGTGTATTAATTATGTTTGCATTGATAAGCCCTAACCATAACTGCTACTTTTCCTAGTGCTTCTTTAAAAAATAGCATTTTTATTTCTATATTTTCTCAGTTCTATGTTTGGATTAATTCTTGCTGCTCTGGATAGTTTAGAATTATGTCTGTGAATTATTTAGCACCTTTCTCTTTCTGTTATGATGCATTAACACGGCTGTATTTTAACCAGTGGACAACATGAACTATGCTCTCAGGTTTCACTGTAAGAGAGAAGAGATGGGAAATCCAACATATTGCTGGGCAAAAAAACTAAGAACACCTCTCTTAGACCATGAAATTTTGGATAGAAATAAGGGGATCAGTGAGGGGCAAAGAGAAGGTTTAAATGCAGGTTAAAATATGTTTGTGTTCCAAACTCGTGACAAAATAGAAAGCACACCAACAGCGTACATTATTGTAGCAAAAGGGAGTTGATCGTCCTCACCTGAGCTTTTTTCAGCTTGCTGGACAGAAACACGAACTAGCACTTTTTAGGAAGTGAGGATGTTCAGTGCAAGCAGTAAGTGCTTCTGAGGAGCCTGAAAGGAGCATTTGCAAGAAAATGAGTCATAAAGGGCATTTTGTGATGCTCAAAAATCATAGGAGATTCACAGGGAAAAGCCATGTCAAAGGCCTGAAGACAAAATGGCCTGATTAATGGTGGAGTGTCTATCTGAAATAGAAAAAGAAATTGTAGTAAAAAAAAATCTCATGACTTTTAACAAAAGACATAGCAGCTTTGATTTATAAACAAATCAAAATGCAATCTCTCTGTATGAGTCAAAATTTCAAATGTGGGCCCTTAAGTAATGCGCTTATTAATCTAGATTGAAATATGTAAATGTGAAAACGTTATCTCTAAACCTCAATGTCATATGTTCCCTGGATGTTGTACAGGGCTGTCTGTGTTGCTTGAGCTTATGCAACGTGCAAGTCACAGCATACCCTATCCTGCTAGTTCCCTGTATTCCATTACCTAGGTTCTAACAAGCATAGGAATTATGGTACTGTATTGCATCCGTGCCAGAACTGCATCCATTTAGTTGGTACAGCACAAGTGTCAAAATAATTCACATTGCTAAAATATGAGTGACTTGCTGGCTTTTTAAGTTACTATGACGAAGAGGATACAATGGGAAACTTGCAGTAAGCTATATTTGAGTGCTCACAGTAGCACCCAGGTCAGTTTAGCTTGAATTCATTAATACCTTGCTGTATTCAGTATTTAGAAAGACTAAAACTATGAATTGAATCTCCTTCATGCCAAGTTTTTATTGGAAACCTTTCACTGATACTTGGAATAACTGATTAAATGTACAGTAACATCACAGTGAACTTCCCTTAGTAGTAAAGTTTATTATTCCATCTGTAATTTAAATATTGATATTTCATAATTTTAGCACTTATTTTTTCCACATTTTATCTGTGCAACTGAAGGTGCATGTTGTAGTAATTCTATTCTTCATGTAGATAGTTACATATATGTCTATCTAACAACTTCCCGAACTTTCTTTTTCTTAACATTTAGTAGATTAAAGTAATACCTGTAAGCATGTGTTTTTTGTCTTTAGTCAAATGAAAAGTTTGTGTCACATCAATGCTTTTGTGTCTTTTTCTGGGATTTTCTGTTGTTTTGAGTGAGGAAACACAGGTTTTGCCTTTTTGAATAAGTTCAATAACTGTTTTTACTGTGTTTCCCCACATATAATCTAAATCCTTGATGGCCTGTGCTACTTTAAAATATGTTTCTTTGAAAATGGTTTTTCTGGTAACCAGCAGAGACGGATGAACCATGCTTTTGTTTCCCTGAGGATAGCTGTTGTTTGGATAACTGCATGTCTTTTGCTGGAAGTTCTTTCCTATACAAGCATATGAGGAAAATGTTAACAGAAATTGGTGATGCTTGCAATACTGGTGCTGAAACTCAATTGTATATGGGACTAGGTGTTTTTTAAGAGTCTAGTTAGTGTTGTTATTACTACTACTTATTGACAATCCATGTATTGTAAATATGAAAATCCAACTTTGCAGACAGATATGAATCTAGTTAATTCTTGGTAATAATCTTCCAAGATATAAACTTGAGCTCAGTGAGAATGTGTAGAGCTGCAAATCTGATGTTCTTCATTAGGTAAATGCTACACTCATTCAGAAAAAATCTAGATGTTGCTGAATATAATGCTGTAATCTGAATGATAAGGTTCCTCAGTGTTTGAAATGCTTTTTAGAAGTTGATTTGAAGATAGATTTCTAAACAGAAAAACACACACCTTACTTTTCTGTTAGAATAACAGTGTAACAAAAGTGCATCATGCTTCAGTAGAAAATTGTTTGAGGTCCCTTCCAAGCCAAGCCAGTCTACGATTCTATGAAAGTAAAGATGAGTGACTTCATGGCATAGCATGAAAAGTGTTTGGTCTTGTTGCTTTATTTTGAAGTTCAGAGACTCAAATAAAATTGTTAAGTGGATTTTCTTCAATGCTCCAGAAAGTTTTTCCTATGGCCCTGGGAGCGCATAAGGAAGATCAGCTTGAAGACAACGTCTTAAACTTGTAAGTAGCTGAGAAAAGGAGTTTAGAGTGGAAGTGTCATCTCCACAGTAAGTTTACTGTCACAGTAGACAAGTTATAAAACTCCAGGTAAAAATGCATTCGGGTGATACTGAAGTGGTTTCAAGACTTCAGAAGTTCAAGAGAAGAGTTTCTGCAAGTCTTAATCTCCTTACAATACCTTATGTTTGAAGGCACATGATAGAGAAGGGAGCTAAAGTCAAGATTTATGCTTATACTTGTAGTCAGAAGATTTGTAGGACAAAGACCTTGCTTCTAACAGGTAAGTGATTTACAGGGTAGTGATGTCACCTGAATATCTTCGCCAGTATAGCTAGGTGAGAAAGTTAAGTCACTGCTTTATAAAAGAACCTATTATCACAGGCAAATAGTTGACTTGTATTTTTTGCATAACACTGGAAGTGTTAAGTGTCTCTTCAAAGTCTGTAATTCTGCAGTTGTACCCTTTGAAGTATCAATTAAATGCCTTGGGTTTTTTTTCCTCTTGTAATCAAAACAAGAGAAGTACAGTTCTTACCCATTGATACGCAGAATGCGTAGGAGATCAATTGTTACCATTCTGAGAGATAACACGTGCCATTTAAAGGGATTTGTAAATTTTACTGTACTCAAGAAAGCAGTTAAGATCCACTGTAAGATCGTAAACTAGTGTTTGTTATGTTATTGAAAAGATCTGTGAATATGTTTTTGTTGAAAACAACAATGAAAAACTGACAATGTCAGAAGAAAGTGAAAGTACACTCAGCACCATATATTAAGAAGAGGATAAGGAAATGAACATATGGAAGTTTTTTAATAGATGTGGAGAAAATGCAAAAGAACCAGTGACTATACCTCATTTGATGTGGAGTATAACTTACTTGGTAGGATAATTATTCCTATGGGAATGCCAGCATAGCTGACTAGCGATAATGAAAAAAGGAAAAGAGCTGATGCTTTGTGTTATCACTGTCAGACACTATCAAAGGACATCCCTTTTACAAAAGAACATTTGGTTATTTTGTTAGCTTGTGTTATAGAAACTGCAGTGCATACCAGAAATGTTGGCAGTAGCTGCTACTGCCAGCCATACCGACAACAGTCAACATCTAGTCATACACAGACTGTTAGGAAAACCCCTCCCACATTGAGGAGTAAATTTGGGACTGCCTCATGAGACTGAATGTGTACAAAGCTATGGGGCCAAAAGACATACATCCCTGAGTCTTGAATGAACTGGTTGATATGGTTGTCAAGACATTCTCCATCATATCTGAAAAGTCATGGCTGTCAAGTGACATCTGTGGTGAGTTGGAAAAAGGGAAATATCACTCCCATTTTCGAGAAAGAGAGAAAGGAATTCTCCTGGAAGACATGTTAAGGCACATGCAAGGAGGTGATATGTGAGAGTCAGCACAGCTTTGCCAATAGCAGATTGTGCCTCACCAATCCATTGGCCTTCTGTGATGAAGTGGAATGAAAAGGCAGCTGATACTATGTGCCTGTACTTGTGCAAGGCCTTTGATGTGGTTCCCACACCACAGCCTTATCTCTAAATTGGGGAGTTATGGATTTGAAGGATGGATTATTTGTTGGATAAAAAATTGATGGAATGGTCACAACCAGAGGATTGTGGTCAGCAGACTTTTTACACAGTCTCCTATAGATAGGACAAGGGGGAACAAGCTGCCCAGAGAAATTGTGGATACCCCATCCCTAGAGGCATTCAAGGACAGTTTGGATGGGCCTCTGGGCAATGTAAGCTGGTAGGTGGCAACCCCACCCATGGCAGTGGTTGGAACTGTATGATCTTCGAGGTCCCTTCCAACCCAAGTCATTCTAGGATTTTAACCACTAACACTTGTTTTGGGCGTTCTCTTGGGATAGGAACTAGAATCATAGAATATCATATATGTCAGTATTACTGTAATCCTTGTTCATTTCATTGAATAATAATGTCTATGTAGCATGAATAGATCACTGGCAACCTTATACAAAAGGTTCTACATAAACATAAAATATTAATCATACTAATTTGTGACAAGTCATTTTTAAAACTTCTAATATATAAAAGCATTACAGACATAAATCATTCATTTTGTTTGATTATTTTCAGTCAGTCTTTTTATTTACTGTCTGTTCATTCAGTCTTTCAAATGTACTATCAAATTCCAAAACTCATTACTTTCACCCCAAGTAAAAATCTTTTATTTTTTTCTCTTCTCCATCCCTTTTTGATTAGAGAGCAAGTTCAGAGTCACACCATATTTTTTCTTTTGTGAAAGTCCCTGATACCAGCTTTTCCATCTGAAAAGATGTGCAGAAAATGAGATGGCAAAAAGCCAGAAAACAGTAGGAGCTCTGGAGTGCAATGTTCAAGTACAATTACACCTTAGTTTTTCTGCAGAGCTTCTTTCTTATCCATGTGAAAGCCAACAATCATTTTTTACTGTATTCTTATTCTTAATTCTTATTTTTAATAAAACTCATCAATTTCTCTTGAGAAACTTCATCACTTTCTCCATTTTTGAATTTACTTATTTGCACATGAAATAGGTGTCAGCTAAATATATTCAATTTTGGAGGCAGTTATTACAGTGATCCATCATTTTCCTTCATTAATGTTAGAAGACAAAAATATTTCCAATATTATTGTTAGCATCCCATTCTTTGTCTTTACCTGCCTCTTCAGCAATATGTAGATTTTGCTTTCTAGGGTATTGTTTCCCACATCTTCCAACTTTTCTTCCTTTTCATTTTATGATAATATTTAATATTCCAAAAAATGTTTGGCTTTTGAAAGCCATGAGAAAGCATATAAAAGCAGATGCTTAGTATAAGATGAGAAGACTTTCTTCACAGAAGCTGTGACAGCTTCCATCAAACAGGTTTCAATCCATGGCTTCCACCTTGACTGAACTCAGTAGAAATACTGCAGGTCACGTTATATAAGGATTTGGGTTATACTTCCTGCCTCAAACACCTTTGAGTTGTACATGTACCAAAAGTCTGTCTTTATAGAAATTTTCAGGGTTTTTTGTTGAACTCACTGGGAAAACTTCTGAAACTTAATTGTAGTCATTATATTCACTTTGCAGTTAATATCCTAGTAGGCATAGTGATTTGCCCAAGGGGTATACCTGTGACATATTTTAAGTCTAACCATTATGATTCCTTTCAGCAGTTCATCATTGAGGCTTTCACGCTCCTTGTTCTAGTTTCTAGATTTAAACCATACCATCTCTTGGATTTTGGTTGACTTGTTATTTACATATCACTTAAAATAGTAAACTAGATAGAAGTGAGCAAGAATCTTCAAGCATTTAGAAGCCATTAAATACAGCCTACGCTTTGCTATACATAAGCCAGTAAAAGTAAATATAGTAAGTTTCCAGGAATAATTTTGAATAGCTAGGAACTTAATAATATACAATATGAGACTCACTGTCCCTGACTTTGACCTTAGACTCGTAAGTTATCCTTTTAGATGTCTACTGTCTACACCCTTTCTGTCTCTTACTGACAAAACAAGGACTTCTTTGCAATCCCAAATGAGGGGCTTTTAGCTAAAATAGGTGGGATGTATTCCTGCTGAAGATACCTTACTCATGCAACTTTATAGAGAGCCTAACCTGTTAAGTGACAATAGATGACCTTTTGACAGCTAATGCTGAGTTATGTGCAGTGGTATTAAAACTGTAATTACTAATGTCTGAAGTAAAAGTTTTTTTCTCCTGCAGAGACTGTTTTTGTTTTTTCTAATTTTGTCTTCAATTTCTTACAGTGAGGGTATTATGTTCTTGTAATTACCTTCTTATGGAAACCCAGAATGCTTCATTTACATCAGATTCTTCCCTTGTTTTAACACCATAATATAAAGTCTCTTTGAAAGTGAGAAAATCAAAGTCCATGAACATCAATGTTTCCCACCTCATACAGGCTGAATATATGTTTCCCTAATATTTTCCTTTAAGCAGCAGCAAAAGAATCTGTTGGCACTGCCTGTGGTCAGTTGAATCTCAACCTGTTTGACTGAGCTCTCTGAGATTATTTTAGTCCATGGTGTCTGGTCAAAGACGTTCCTGTTTTCATCTTCTATGCGTTGGAAACTATCTTGGCATGTTATTTTAACACGACAGATGGGACACAGTGCATCTTGGCTGACCTCTACTTTAAGCATTTAAATAGCTAAAATGATTATATTACCATAAAATAAACTTCCAAGAACTTCTTAATCTGTAGAACAAGCTGAATACCTAACAAGTGCCCTGTAATTGCAGTGGATGAAGAGTTCAGTTTTCACACCAGTTTCATGAGAATGAAAGGAACTTCCACTGACTCTAATGAGAACCATAGGGATAAAAAACTTAGAAAACTTACTCCTCTCACTAAGAAAAGAAAACCAAAATAACACTGTCAGTAACAGACTATTAAATAGGAAATAAAAGAAGAGCATCTGAAACTCTGCTTTCATCCTAATAAGAAACTTTGTTACAAAGTTAAGATATAAATATATATTGTATATATAAAATAATCTACAAGGAGACCTTTTGATTAAATTCAGTTTTGTATTTGTACCTCATTAGGCAATTTTGTCGTACTTACGTGGTAATTATCATTATTATTTCTTCATTTTGGTATCTGCTTAAAAGAACCTTTCATTGTGTTAGAAGATAGTTATGGTAAAATTTTCTTAAGTTCCTCAAGTAGAGTATAACTTTGCATATGGATTCAGCATGAATTCTGCACTTAAGAAGAAAGCAGAATATCTTAGTACTTGCCATAAAGGTGCAGGAGACTTGCTGTAAAGGAAAGGAGCAATGAGGGGAAACGGCCTCTATAGATGTAATTGAGAATCATGCAAATATATTCAGTGTTATGGACATGCAAGAAACATGGTGAAGAATAGTAATTTGCCAAATCTAATTACTTAGATATTCTGTAAAGTAACTTCTCGTTTCAAGTTGACTTCTAATCTGCAAATTCCAGAGACTTTCAAACTCTCTTTTGGAAAGAGATTCTTGCTTCCCAGTACCTGTTTTGGAGTCAGTGCCAGAATTTAACTCACATAATGACCATAAATCTTCTAAAATTCATTTTGAAATTACATGTAAACAATTAAATTTATTCTGTAATGTAAAGAAACTCCCTTGTAGTCACCTCCGATATATTTGTCGCACATTATTGTAGCTTCCTCTGATGTCCTATTTCCCCATCCTGTCCAGAAACTGGGCTTTTTTTTTTTTTTTTTTTTTTTTCTTTTTTAACCTCCTTTTTTGGATATGTAATTTCAACTACTTTACGATGTACTGACATATTTGGTCATGTCAATATCCTGAAATATCTCAGGAACACATAAAATGTCTGCAAAGCTCGAATTCTCAGATAGCTGGTGATAATTGTCTGATAAGTATACTGACATCACTATGTGACTGTACAAGTCTGAAAAAATGGCAGGATGGTGCAGGAAAATATGAGTTGCATGAAAAATCAGTAGAAATTTTCACTGAAAAGGACTCTCAATTCAGATGTAAGATGGCTCATTAAATTGTGTTGGAGGCATCAGCCACTAATATCAACCCAAAGAGAATAGCCCTGACAATAGTGTGTAAGGCTTGTAGGTGGCAGATAAATGTGGCCAATTTGTTGCATAGTAACACGCAAAGCCATTCGTTTGAAATGAATCCTGTGTTGAATATGCTCTCCAGAGCCCTCCCAAACACATTAATGCATGGGGTAGTAAATCCAGAAATGCATTTCTGTGTAATTACAGGTTTGAGTTGTTCTAGAAAAGCCTAGAACTGGAGAGAATCTCTGTAAAATTTCTCGTATGAATGCTTTCCCAGTAAGAAATGCCGTTTTAGGTCAACATGAACTATTTGTGAATGTTTACTGAATCTGACCAATAGAAAAGTCCTAGAAATTAATAGGAAAGGTTGGAAGGTTGCAGTGCTTCACTTTAAAATTGCAGAGAGGGTAAAATATATTGAAGAGGATATAAAATGTATTTGGTGTCAACCTGAGGCAATTTTTTTGTGATTATTTTTCATTGCAGACAATAAATAGGAAAAATGTATTATTTAAAGAGCTCTATTTTTGGCATGCATTTCATATACAGATAGTCTGTCCGACACAGTTTCAGATTTTTATTTTTTTATTATGAAGGAGTTTTCCTGAATCTGTCATATATGTCTGTAATAGAGCTCTACTCTCACCTATGTATATAGTCTGCTTAATAGTAGTCTTGACGAAATATATGAGGATAAAATTAATGCATTAATAATATGTTAAATTGTGTATGAATTCTTGCATATTTTATGTGCATGTGCATAGAATATATAATATGCATATTTAAATGTGCATTTTGCACGTTTCCTGCAGTAGTGTGTAGTATCAAACATGATGCCACTACTATTGAATTATTTTACTCAATCCCACTCACTTGGTTCAGTTAATATACACTTCATTATGTTATACTATACTATATATTTCTTTCCTTAAGCTAAAATACAAAAGTGCTGGGTTTTGTTGTTGTTGTTTGTTTTGTTTTTCTTGTAAACAGCCTTCTCGTTATAAAAACCACCATTCTTGTTTGGTGAGAGAAATAAGTGTTAGCTTTGACTGTGGTGATAAACGTTAGTTATTAAAGAAAGCAAGATTTTTCTTCACAATATTTAATGTTCATTTTAAATGAGAAAAAAATCAACCCTATAACAAGATGATATAATCTTGGTTATTTCCTGTTAAAAAATCTTGATTGTTTTTTTTATTTATTTATTTTAAGGTGTTGAGAAGCCACAGTTGGCCAGAAGCAAAGAAGCCATTAAAAGGAATCACTTATATCTTGTTTCCTATGTTTGTCTTTTTGCTTCTGAGTCAATACATTGCATGAGATACAAGCTCTCTAACTTGAGTTAGGAAGGAAATACTTCTTACTCTTCAAAACATATACTGAAGAAAGGAATTGTTTACCTTGAAACGTGATCTAATCTTATAATAATCAGAAAAAATATATATTACTGTTTCTAAACTCCATAGCTATTTAATGTGGGTTCATACACTATAGATATAAGATATTACATGTAATTATTGTCTTTATTTCAACTCAGAGTTTCTGACACTTGGAGAAACACACTAATAAACAAGCAGTGATATTCCTTCCATTTTAAGTGTAAACAAATAGGTAGGATTGATTTTTCCAGAACTAGAATTTTCTTCTGATGTTTGACTGCTTCATTCTGCATCTGACAAAAGGATGACTTTTTATTTGAAACTCTATTTGAAAGAGGTTCTGAATTACATGTAATTGACTGCATTTGATTTCAGATTTCACTACATATAGTGCATAGCGTTAAATCTATGTTCTGGGAAGGTGACAAGTGAAAGTGTTTTGTAGCTGGTTGGTTTGAGTGTTGTCTACAATAGTTAAGGTGTGGGCTTGAGCACCTTGAGGCAAAGAATGGAAATAGCCCACGATGTCTAACAAAATTGTTGTGTCTTCTTCCCAATGTATTTTAAAGTCAAGGAGACTCTACTACTGTTGGAGAAACAGAATGAAAATGGGAGAGGTAATAACATTTGCAGGTGCTGACAGAAATTTTTTGCCTTTGTTCATTCACCTGTGTTATGAAAGCAGAACCTGCCTGAGATTTTGTAAAGTTGTTTTAATACCAGTTTCTCTGATCTTGAAGCTGGTTTTCATTGCTATAATGCTGCGTGAAAACCCAGAGTATTGCTTTGGTACAGAAAGCAATGATAGCCTAGCTGAAGTCTGAGAACTTGAGACAGATTTTCTAGATTTTGTGAAATAAATGAATAAAGTTAGATAAAAATAAATACATTTTCTGGTACACCAATGCTAAACCAGCTAAGTTTTAAAATTTTTAATATTTTTGACAGAACTTGAGCTCTCTCTGCTCCTCCCATCAGAATTCAGCCACCATGACACGTTGAACTGATACAGGAGAAATAGTTACAAAAAAAAAAAAAAAAAAAAAAAAAAGATAATTATTGTCTCTGGTTAATCTTTGTCAGTACTTTATTTTCTCACGGACAAAAGATAAAATCTTTTTAAAGCAGAGTTGAGACATTTCTGATAAGTTAAAATGCACTCCAAATACATACCAGTTAATTACACATTATCTACCTTTTACAGTGGACTTAAGGTTTTAGCTTACTAAAGAAGAGAATTTATTGCTTGATAGCAGCAGCTGTGCTACAAATGAATATTAAGGAAGATGATTATCGTAGTTAATTTGAAAGTATTGTGTGCCAGCAATCTAACAAAGAAAACTTTAGTCCCACAAATCTTCACAAATTGTTCACAATTTTGATAAAATAATTACTATTTGGATTTGGTATAAATTATTTTTTTTAATTGATTTATCCATTACATAAAGTGTAAAATTCCTTCCCAGTTACAGTGGAGAAATTAAAGAATTCGTGTAGCGATTTAATAAATAATGAGTTTAAATTTCAGTATGAACAAGTAAACACTAGGCAGCTTGTAAAAGACAGACTCTCAGTGGTCTGCTTCAAGCTTGTGACTTCAGTATCCATTCTGTCTGCACTCAAGTTTAGGGAACTTTTTGGGAACCCACAATCTGAGATGCTCTTTTCAGAAAAGTACGTTCATCACTCTGTGTAAGCTAAATAGGGTTAGTTTGGAGAGCAGTTAGCTTTTCCTTTCTTCACTTTGATACGAATGTGGCAGGAATGAACTACTCCTTGCTGGCTGACCTGGACATTCAAGGAACTGTAAGGACTTTGTGGAGTAGGGGGCAGAGAACTATAAGTAAGGATTGTCAGTTTTTATCATTAGATGGCCACTTTCTATATACTGAGGTGAATATAGAGAGATCGGGAGATCACATACTGCCATCCCTTGAATAATAAAGCCTTTTTTTTTTTCTCTTTTCCTTCCCTTCCTTCCCTTCCTTCCCTTTCTTCCCTTTCTTCCCTTTCTTCCCTTTCTTTCCTTTCTTCCCTTTCTTTCCTTTCTTCCCTTTCTTCCCTTCCTTCCCGTCTCTCCATCCATCCGTCCCCAAAAAAGAAAGAGTACTTCTATGTAGGCCATTTGGGAATGGAAGTATGAAGTTCAAATGTAAAGAACAGCCCACTGAAGGCCAATATGTGATTCCATAAACACATAAAGATCCTTCAAAATACTTTGGAATCTTTCATAATATATTTCAAACTTGCACTGGCATTTTTGGGTATCTTTCCTTAATTCCAGTTTGAATCTTGTTTCTTAGGAGGAAGAAAACATCACTTGAGAGTTCTCCAATTGGCATTTATCTGAAGGGCAGGCTTCAATTGCATTGCATAAATCCAGAGTAATAACATGAATTCAGTCCAGTATGTCTAATTATACCAGTATAGAAGAATGCAGTATCTGTCCTATTTTATATTTAGGATTTTTCTGAAGTTTTATTCTTACCTGGAATGTTAGTTTGAATGTCAGTGTCAAATGTCAGCTGGGGTGTTAAATGTTAGTTTGTTGTTTGTATCTTTGTTCCTTTAGTCCATGTAGATTAAACTAGTATTTCTCAGCTTGTTGAACCAGTGTAGTTTGTTTTTCCCTCCCATAAATCATGTGAATTCAAGTAGAACATTATGACTTTCAACTTGACTGTGTTTTCTTTAAAGCCATTCTCTAGAAATGAGATCAAATTATTTCAAGTTAATCACTTCTGTGCTCCCTTCTGAAATCGAATGCTTTCCTAAACTGGGAATGGTGCAACGTAAAAATCACCTGTTTTTCTATTATATTCTTGTCTTCTATTCTAAAATGAATAAAGCTGATCTCAAGTACACCAGTGTTTTCTCAATGTGATTTCTGCTCAAATATCCTCGGTTAATGTTCATTTACCATCATTTATATCATTTTTTTACTTCTAAGAAAAAATAATTTAAGAATTTTGACTGTTAAATGACCTGAAAAATGTTTCCTTAATTTTTTTTTTCCTAATCAAAAAATCCTTCAATGGTTGTGTAAGAGTATTGGTACTTGTGTGCTTGTCTGTGCACATATTTGTATGACGCTATATTTTCTCATTTTAACCACACGGGTAAATAAGCACTACAGCAACATACTTGTAACCTAATTTTAATGACACTCTGTGTCACTGCACAATTATCTGTGATTTTACAGTGTTTCGTGGTGGTTATGAAGATTACAGCATAAAATTAGTATAACAGGTAGCAACCAAAAGCGTGCAGACCATTGACTGTCATTCAGAGTAATTTCTTATATTGGAACAGCCTAGGGTAGGTTTTGTTTCCATTGACTCATAAATGAAATTGGTTTTCCTGTGTTTATGCAAATAAACACTTCACCATCCATTATGTTCAGACTTCTGAGCTCATTTCTCCTATCACTCACCACCGATGTATATCAGGATTAATTCTACTGAAGGTGATGACGAAGTAGTCCTAAATACGTGGGAAAAATGGATGATTTGGTAGTGTTGATTTGATAGCAAGCTTTGAAGAAAGAAAAAAAAATAGTGTTAAAAACTTCTAGCAATGTGAATCCAAGTTGCAGCGTGTTGTATTGCCATTTGGGAATTGCTGTCTCTGGGACAAAACCCTGTTGCATATTTGGTTCTGAGACACACTGTCAGAGCACTTGTGCCATTGTTTCCTCTGTCCTTTTAACTGGCGGTAAGCTGTCATCATGGAAGTTGCCATGGGGTTTAGAGGGCTAAAAAATATTGCAATGGGGAAAAAAGTTAAAAAAAAAAAAAGAAAGAAAGAAAAAAAAAAAGTAAGGATTTAAAAAATAAAATGTTTTTAAAAAGCATCAGTTCCCTGACAGTGGAAAGGAAAATGTGCATATAACAGCTGGAACAAAAAATATTCACTGGCTCTTTGGCTTCTTGTTATTCTGGCTTCATTCTGATGCAGTTTCTTCTGTTTAATATCAATTTATAAAACTGTGTTACATGTTCACTGACCCCTGATAACTAAACAAATCCCAGTGTGCAGCTAGATGAATAAATCCCAGTTTAATATATGCTGATGATGGTTCAGTGAATTTATAATAAATTAACCATTAAAAAAAGCAGGTTGGAAGAAAAAACAATAGGAACAATCTGGGTTTGTGATACAGTATTCATTTCTAGTGTGCTATTGATATGTTTTTATACAGACTACAACATATTCTTCAGTCAATCAATACTGTTGTGAATTTTTTTTTTAAGGATTAGTAAACCCTATTTTGTTTACTTTATATACTTGAACTGGCACTAGGAAGACACTATAATGGGAGGCCATTATGTAAACAGAGGATTGAAAACCAAGCAACTTTAATGCATATTACATACTGTTGGTGGATTGGTTATAGGATTCGTTTCCTCTGTGGTTTATCAAAGAGTTCAACTCATCAAGTCATGTTTCATGAGTCAAAGCTGGTGCAAATTGCTAAGGCTTTGCAAAAGTGGAACAAAGCTACAGTATATCATCTGAGGATCTTCAGCTTTGTCTCGCTGGGTGAATTCAATTAAGAGGTTTGGCTGTTTTGGTTTAGCATTGGTGAGTTTTGTATTTCTACTTTAGAACTGTCATTGACTGAAATGTCGAAAGTGATCTACAGTTCTTTACTCTGCAATTGCTTAAATGTTTTTTAGAGCTACATTTGAACCTCCTCTGCCTCCTTCTTACACGTGCAATTTAAAGAGTATATCCATATAAATTCCTGACACATTTTAATCAGATCAAGGTTTCTGTTAACATTTCTCATTGTTAGAACAAGGATTGGCTTTCAAATACGTAGAATTGTTGAGCTGACAGTGTTAAATTTTAAATAGCATAAGTAGTGCTCAAAAATAACATTATATATATAACAATATATTTGCATTATTTGGGGGTGTCTAAGACATTACAGATACCTGAGTAGAGACAGCAATGTGTTAAGCAGATCAGAGAAACCAGTGTGTCACCTCTTCTGAAGATAACTTGCCAGAAAAATAAAAATCCTTCAAAGATATATTTTAACATTTTTCCTTTGGTCTTCCAAGCTTGTGAAGGTAGTGTAGGAGCCTAGGTAATAAGTGGAAATCTAATTTACTAGATGAAAATGCTCAGGTTCAAACACTGATCCATTGTGATGTTGTTTCAAGTGAAGAAAAGTACATGCAGAACAGAAATTTTGAAGGAACATCAAAATTTCCTTTAGATACAAATGTCGTTTACACTGGCAGATGAAATTTCTGAATACATCACACTTCAAGGGGTTTTGTATGTATTTTTTCAAGTACTAAAGTTTAGTGAAATTATGATCATATAAAAGTAGTTCAATGGATGAAAGTAGCCTTATTACTGTGCAGTAGGTGCATATTTTCTTGTTATTTTCAATCAAACTCTAATAGCTAAGATTCAGATTTTAGTGAACAAAAAGTCAGTAAAAGATGCATATCATTTTTCTTGATGCCATTACTCAATTTTAACATCAGAAAAGTGAGCGGGACCTAGTTCTGGTTAGCGCTTGCTCATTGCAGTTGGTCTGGTACATCTGACCTCACTACATTCTGTTGCAAGTTTTCCCCGCTTGCAGGTTTCACCTAGAGCAGTAGAAATTTATACAGCTATCTTCTATGTAGATTTGTGAGACTGGGTTTAACAAACATCTGTCACACATGGATCGGGTAGAGCTTATCCTGTCTTCAGATGGGCATCATATGTCAAGTTTGCTTTCGGCTCTCATTTCCCCAAGTTCCAGTAATATTATATTGTTATGCTGTAGGAAAGACGCTTCAGATGAAAGTAATCTAACTTCACCAGAATATTCCCAAAATTAAAAGAATCTTGATTTGCCTATCATAATGAATGACATAGGGATGTCTTGCTCTCTGCATGCTCCACAGACAAGCAGTCTGTGGGTTAAAGAAAAATATCTAGATGTAATCATAGGTGAAATCATTGCTTCTTAAAACAGCATATAATGGGCCTGACAAGAGACTTACTAATGATGTATTTCATTGGATATGTGCTTGTATTTCCTATATTTTTCATTTTTTTTTCCCTTCTGAGAATTTATGAGGAAACATTTCATTTAGAGATGGATCTTAGAAAGCTGAATGATCACCTCTTATTTGACAAAGGATACCTTTCTGATCAATATAGGGAAGAAATAGACCCTTCTAGTCCCATAATTCACTCATTCGCCTGTGGTTGATTTTAAAGGTGATTTAGTGAAAAGGTCATGTAGAAGCCAGAAACCAAAGTACTAAAGGAACTCCTTGGCCTCACCTAGTATTTCACATATCCAGAGAGGTATCAAAGGTGTTGTTTTCAACATGCCACTATAAAAGTTCCTATAAAAAGCATAGTAAAACATCCTGTTACTACAAACCTGTCTTCTCATAACTGCCACATAACCCCACAGAAGCAGTAAGCGAAATGTTTCCTAGTTGTGTTTTTTCAGATGTACAGTTCTTGCTGTAGTTTGTAGGAAGAAATATCTTTTATTAGACAAGCAGCTCTGTGAACACCAGATGTTATGAATATTCGTTACTTAGAGATTTGTGTTTCTGGCCAAGTGTCAGATCCAGCTGAAGGGTTTTCCACAGAATTTATGAAGCCTCTCACCTATTCACATTCCTCAGTGTGGGCTAGTAGGTATACTCATTCCTTGGTGACACATTAAGGGGCTAATAAGGTGTGTGTCCTTAAAACTATCACCTATTTTCCTTTATTATTTAGGAATACTATTACCACTGAGGTCTTTATCTGCTAATTTGCATTAAATTAATCAAAACCTTAAAAAAAAAAAATCAAGTGGTCTGATGGGGAGACTCTGGAGTTCTGTCATGGACCTATTGGCCTTTTGAACTAGCAGTTCATAATGGAGCCCAAGACATTATTCATATTCTTATTAAGTCTAATAGCAGAGAGAATGGACTTACTATACTGGTCTCTGAACACCAAGATGACAATAAATTGCAGCACAGTGATTTGAAGATCTGTGTGCAGTCCTGTCTAGAATTTTGATGTCAGTTTTGATTTCTTGGATAGATGTTTGTTCCCATTTAATGGTTAATGCTAAAAGTTGCACAAAGAGTTCTTGATTATCAAAAGTCATTATTAAAAACTATTTGCGTGTGAGCTGCATTTAAATGACAAGTGGCTTTTTTTTTTTTTTTTTTTTTGATAAGTCAAAGGAAAAGCCTGAAAAAACCTATAACAGCACTTTGTAACACATAGGAAGTAATCTTGGTTTTGTTAAGTGGTTTTGAGTATTTATGAGCTAATGATGATCCTCTGAAAAGGTAATCAGCTTTCATGCATAGAACTGCAAATGTTTGAGAACAGGGATATAATGTAAGACTGAGTCAGAAATATTGTTTCTGTAACAATTTTTAATCAAATAAACCGTATGGTTGAGTTTACAACTAAGACAAGTATTTCCATGTTTATATCAGTACCATAGTACAAATAAAATCATAAGAAAAAGAATGCAGTCTTAAATTAAGGGAAAATACAATTTGAATTCCAGCGCATGGAACAGTGAATAGTGCTTTCTTTTCTTTTTAATTATATGGAATTGGTAAAATACCTCTAATTTCCATATACTGCTTCTCCATTAAATTATATGGATTTCTTAATATCACATGCTTGCATTTTAAAAATTGTGATGATAAATATGACTTTTTCAAGAAAAAAGAAACTCTGCTTGCAGGAAAAAGGACTTCTTAGGAGATGAGTATTTTGATCAAATACGAACTCTCTCCATGCCAGGGCATATTGGTAGGATAAATAGAAGATGAGGCATCTAATAGTTGAACTATTTCTAACTGATCGTAAAACTCTTTTATAGAATCATTGCACAAAAATCACAGGCAAAAACTTCCTTTGAATGTGGCTTACAAAGCCTTTAATATGTTATTCTAAGCAAAAATATCTTTGTTCACTCCTATGAAGGCAATCATAATCTTTCACAAGCTTTTGTGAAAAAATTGTGTTTTACATCCTCTCTACCATAATAATCTCAGATTTCTTTAGCAACCTTTCTTCTCATGCAATACCGCTAGCTTTTCCTCCAGTCCTTGTGATGGTTACAGTTGCTGTTGTTGTATGGTTATACATATATAATTTGAAGGTGTCTCTACCAGTGCTATCAATCATAAGCAGCTGTGATAGATTGTTACACAATTCTTTCTAAATATGCTCAACTTCAGCTCTAAAGTTGGTTCTATCTAGCTCAAAAATTGCATTTCTTTAGGGTTCAGTAATTGCAATTTGTGATTATCCCCTGAGGTCTCTGACAGCACACTGTGTTAATATCTTCAAAGCTTCTGTTTCTATCTTGGGCTTTTTTTGTGCTCTTACTACAATCCCATTTTTTTTCCAACAACATTCAAAATATCGCTCCCTGATAATGTAGCTAATGTTTAATTATCACAGCCTAGTCAGGCATGCATCCCTGTTCCAGGGTCACTGAGTAGTTTGCCAAACTAGTGGACTGTTATTAGAAAGATGGATTACTTTGGTAACTACACATTATTAATATTTATTAATTATAGCAGTGCCAGTGGTATGTTGTCAAAACAGCTTTACGGGATCAACTCATACACATTGCAGTCTTTTAAATCTTGTTTCCATAGGACGCCAATTGCCCCCTTGTCCCTTGGGTATTTCAGTATACACTGTTCATAATTCATTATGTGTTTTAATATCAGTGGCCTTCCTAACAACTGGAGAAAGATTTATATAAAAAAGATGAATTTATTCCTTTTTTTGTTGGAATGCAAACCAAGAAGTTCTTTTGGCAATTTCACATTCTTTGGGACATAAAAGATACTGCTGATTAAGGTTTTTATTGTTTGGCATTACAGAAATGTTGCTGTCATTTTTTGTGTTCCTCTGTATTCCTTGTTTATTGTTTTGTTTTGTTTTTGTTTGTTGTTGTTTTTTAGTATGAATAGCAAAATGTGGAAGAATAGTTCTAAAAAAGCCTTTACCTACTGTCAGATTAAACAGAAAAGCAACCTGATCATGCTAAATGAGGTAAAGGAGTATCAGGGTGGATTATTGTCTCTGACCTCTACGCAAGGAATTCTTATCGCAGGTTTTGCCTTCACTTTCTGTGACAAGAAGAAAATACCCGTATCATTGCAATATAGAATACATTTATACCTCTAACTCAGAAAATCAGTAAATCACATTAATTCCACTTATCCTACCAAAACTCAGCAGCTGTGTTAGCTGTGTGGTTTAGAGCAACGTATCTGCTTCATGGCTGCGTGAATAGATAGACCATAGAGAACAGATTACTTACGGCTCCAACAGCTGCTTTTTTGTAGGAGAATGACTGCTTTTCATCACTGCAGTGCTTTGTTTCTCAAGTAGACCAGTTAAAGCAGGAATCTGCTTTTAACAGTATTTTTTTTAGGCTAACTTCTGCTCTTAGTTCCTCATGGGTCGCCACAGTTGTTTGCTGGTTATAACTTTGTCAACAGATGCACAGAGACAGCGTAAGAATATGGAAAAAAGAATTCAGAAATGGCTCCAATCTGAGAAGTAAATCTTTGAAAAGATATATCCACATCCATCACCTGAAGTTGAAAACCCACTGCGCTTCCTACCCTTGAGACAGGGAGCCCAGGAGAGGTGCCCTTTTCTATCTCCATCTTTTACCAAGCCAGCCACGGGGCAGGTGTGTAGGTTCTCCATTATAACTGACTTTCAATTAATTGTATTCCATCTGGATGACTTGGAAGTACACTCTTAAGTACAAGGAAATGGATCATATGTAATTTCTAAGGAAGTTTGCCACCAAAGCAGGAAGCATTTCTATTGATTTCAACTCGGGGCAATAATATCTCCACCCACTTTTCTAAATTCCACAAATTCTGGTCTATTTTAAGAGATAGCTGGGCACAGAACCTATACCAGATGTGTGCCTCGAGTTCTAATTGTGGGAATGTGTCTTTATGTCTTAAGTGAAAAAGTTGTGAACCTGTTCGCTCCAGCTGAAGATGGGACTTGATAGTTCTGGCAGTGCTCCAATCTAAGCACCCAGCAGCACTGATTAAATAAATCAGTGATTCCAGAATCCTGTTTTTTCAGTTTCAAATTGGGAAATTGCTCAGAAACAATCACCTGTATTTTCTAAAACCAGTTTGCTTTCCCGTTTAACATGGAGAAGGCTTGGACTTACCCTGCTGAGAAATAGACATGGTCTGGAGTATCAGTCTGAAACTGAACATATACACTCGCATCATCAACACATCTAGTGATTACCCCTCTTGTTTTAGGAGACCTTTGAACCAGTCAGGAGTGTTTATCACAGTTGGAGCTCATCAGTGCTATGTAGAAACTTAATCTGTTCTAGGAAGGAACAGTTGTGTGCTCAAATTCCATGTTAGAAAAGAAAAAAATAGAAAGGTTATAATGTCTAAAATCATTATTCTTGTGTTATTTTAAGATAAAGAGTCAGGCATAATACAATATCCATTTCATGTATTATTTACTGTCAGCTCTGTAATTAAATATGAACTTTGTTATTTTTTAACTATGAAAATATTGAAGTAGAATCATTTTTCAAAGTACTTCATTTTTTATCTCACCTCCATTCTATCCTGTAGACAATAATCATGGTATGTATCAGAACTGACTTGGAAAATGGAAGGGAAACAGATCACTTTAACAGTATGTCACAGAAATTATCTGAAGCTGGGATTTTTGCATTTTAAACTGACCTTCGGTATGGCTTAGGCATCTAATGTTCTTATGTTTCTTTAAAAAGTCTCTGTCCAAGACACACTGAATTTTTTGGTGTCAAAGGTAATTTGAACTTTACCAAAAGCAGAAATCTGATTTCATTCTATGACAAGGTAACCCGCTTAGTGGATGAGGATAAGGCTGTCAGTGTGGTCTACCTGAACTTCAGTAAGGCCATTGACAGTGTCCCCTACAACATCCTCATGGAGAAGCTGGCTGCACATGGTTTGGATGGGCGAACGCTCTACTGGGTGATACACTGGCTGGATGGCCAGGACCAAAAAGTTGTGGTCAATGGAGTTAAATCCAGTTGGCATCCAGTCATGAGCAGTGTCCCCCCAGGGTTCAGCTGCTTCTATTTAACATCTTTGTTAATGATCTTGATGAGGGGACCGAGTGCACACTCAGTGAGTGGGTGGGAGGGAATGTTGATGTGCCTGAGGGGAGAAGGGCACTACAGAGGGACCTGGATAGAGAGGGACCTGGATAGACTGAATCGATGGGCCAAGGCAAACTGTATGAGTTTCAATAGGGCCAAGCATCAGGTCCTGCAACCCTACAGGCTTGGGAGGAGTGGCTGAAAAGTTTGATTTTTAATACTTGTGAATTAATATCTTGAAAATACCTCTCTTATTTAAGTATGACTGTGTGGCTGAGGTTCCCAAGTGAAATAGGTCCTGAGAAAGAGACCACTATACAGTATTTTTGTCACAGTACAAATTGGCACTGAAGTCCATGAAGAGAAAGAAGCTGTACTCTGTGACACTGTGACTTTTGGCACATCTTGGTAAATGTGCAAAAACATTCTGCCTAGTGATGAATAGGGTTTTGCTCATAATATAATGCTTGAGTGAATACAGTCAGGATAGTTTGAAGGTCTTGGATAACTTAGCTCTAAATTCTTGTTTAGTAAGTCTTAGTTGTGGCTCCAAGAATATCACTCAATATTGCTGGCTGTTTCCAGCAATACCACCAACATTAATATATGTCAAAATTTTGAAGGATTCCAAGATTAAAACAGTATCTGAATTAACTACTACATGGATGGAGAGACAATTAAAACTAATAAAGATGCTGTTGTTCAGCAAATCACCTCTCTTCAGCTGAAACCTGGTAGCTCATTATTTACTTAACTTCAGTCCACTGTGAATATAAGAGTTTTACTTTAACCACCTTAAACTCGAGCTGAATAAGTCAGAAAATTTCAGTTTCTCAAATGTGTGGAGTAGACAGATAAGTTTGCTTGTATCTGGAACCTTATTTAAATTTTTCTATTTTAAGGAAATACAGATTAAGTTACTTTTTCTGTTTCCTAATATTTCCATCAGTTATTTATAATGAAAAACTAAAGGACATGAATAGGAAAGGCATGCATTATGGAAGTTACACATGTATAGATACATTTCTAAAGAACGTACAAGATTAAGAGATAGACTGTAATCTTTGCCTTGGGTGGTTAATTGGTTGAGGAAGCCGAATAGAGTTTTTATCCTGTTCTTTCTAAACAATCCATGGTGTAAAAAAAATAATAAAATAATAATTAAAAACCCATCTATATATATTAGCTGCAATAAAAATATTTTAACTTATGATTGAAGTGAAAAACATTATAAATTGATAGTCATAATTACCTATAATAATGCAGCAAGCTCAAGTCAAAAGTTGAAATAGAGTAGTTTAAAAATACAACTAAAGCTAGCTACACCAAATTCTCATCAGAGTAAAAATAGCACAAGTTGGTATAGAATTTCTTTGATTACTTCCATAAGATAGAGTGCAGTGTTATAGCAAAAGTAGTGTATGTGGCAAATCCAGCTGAAGTGCATTAATCCAAATTTTGATGGAATGCATGAGGCTGTGAGAAGTAGCAGTCTACACTGTTGTGGTGCCTGTCTTCACTGGTTATTACCCATACCAGCTAGAGAAAAAGTAGTGTAGGCATTGTCTACCTATGCAGTAGTTAAAATTCCAGTTGCCGTGTATCTCTGATGTTTTAATAAATCCAGTCCTTGATGTATACTTTCAACCACAGTAGTACGAATTCACATTAGAAACCTTTTCCATCACACCTGTACCTGCACTTAATGCAGGGGCTGCCTGAGGCTGAAATACAATCAAGTACACGCAAATAATTTTTACTGGGACTGATTCTGCATATGTTTTGAATAATTTAAACATGACTAAAGATACCTAGCAAAATGCAGTATTGCATCTTGGACTATCAATTCTAGTGACAGGGAAATAAATAGGAAGGAGCTGGTGTGCACTTTTCCACCTCCCCAGTTCTAGGGTTGGTTCAGTGGCTTTGTTGATTTCAGAAAAATACAACATCACTGGAGCTGCAGGGTTTATTTTCTTGTTCATTACTTTTCAGTACTCTTGAAGGAAAGGTTTAAGGTGTTTAGTAATTGTTTTGATGGTGTAAAAGTAGCTTAGCAGACCTGAAATTTGGGACAGTAGTGTTTTTCTACAAACCAATCTCACTGTTATTAAGTTCCCCCACGCATTTAGAAGATGATTCATGGTTCATCAATGCTGGTGTTTAAAATGTGTTCATTCACAGATGTATTTTTCAGACAGTTCACAATAATTGAGTTACAAAGTTAAGTTTTCTTTAGGCAATCAATGAATTCCAGGAACATAGTAAACAGCAATGAATAAATAAATAAATAAATTTACCTGGTTACTTCCACAGCCTCATAAATTCTTCAGTGCTTCGGTAGCAACAGAGTACTTGAAGCATAAAGGTAAAAGCTGTCAAATCAAAGTTTTGGCACATTGGCAGCTGTGATAATATACAGTCTTCTTACTTTCCTTTCCAAGCTATCTATTCCATCCAGTGTTAGATCTTTGGAGTGGAATATTACATGAATTCCCAATCTTGAAGTGTCTGAATTCTTCACAGGACATGCTATATTTAATATGTACATGCAAAACTTCTGGTCAAACTGAGGGAAGAGAAAAAGTATAGGTAGAAGTGCCTTGAGAAGAATACACGAATGCAGTCTGGTCATGCATGGATGGGATCAGGAAATCCAAGGTAGAGATGAAACTAAACATGGCTAAGGATGTGAAAAACAGCAAGAGATTTTATAGATACATTGATCAGAAGAGAAAGGCAAAGGATAGTGTACCTCTTCTGATAAATGAGAAGGGAGAATCATACAATCTCATAGAATGGCCTGTGTTGAAAAGGACCATAATGATTATCCAGTTTCACCCCCCCTTGCTGTATGCAGGTTCTAGCACCTGATGGCTCAGCTAAATGGAGTAAGTGGGGTAGAACTGAGTCTAAACTTCTCTAAACTTCTTTTTTGTTAGTTTAGATTTTATTTTATTTTTTTTTATATAAACAGGAAACATATTGGAGTTGATACATTTAGAGTAGGCTAAAGTATGTTGAATTACTTCATGGACTCTATGGATTCAGCATGCAAATAGACCTTATCTTGCCAGGAATATTAACTGATGGTGTCATGCTTATGTACTTGATTAACAAAGGCAATCAAAATAATTAAATAGCATGGTACTTTGTGATTGACTGCACCTAAAATTTGTATGGCTTCACAGATCCATACTTAAATAATACTACTAAAATGTAAGCTTTAGAAAGTAGTGTCTATTTCTTGCTGTTTCAAAAATAAGTGTTCTGTAAAGTCACAGTACTTCTCATTTGTAGTTCTAAATTCAATTTTATCCAGATTGCATCTACCTTTGTAGAATTTCCTTATCTCTATGCTTATTTGACATAATCTGATCTTCCCATGGTTCAGGCCAGCATACTCCCAGCTGAATTGTAAAACTAATATTGCTTTCTGACTGCTGATGATACGGGACTATACTTAAAAAAGACTTAAAATATACCACAGAAACTATTTTGATTAGGATTATACATGATACATATCAATGTGTATTTCTTTAAGCAGATAACTAATGCTCTTTTGATACATATTTAAGGTTGCCTTAGATTATATTTGTAACACTACTGTACTGGTAGCAAGACCCAAAACACTCTTCAGAACTCTAAATTATTTTATAAGAAAGAAAGAAAAGGCTTTCTCTAATTATCTCTGTATCCTTCCCTGGAAAATCAGAACACTTTAGAATATCTAAATACTATCTCACTAGATCCTGCTGGAAGAATAATTAACAGAGACAGGGAAGAAATAAGCTTTGCTTTCACAGACTTTGTTCTGCAAAGTCCTTTTCCAAGGGAACTCAAAAGATCCGCTTAATCACTTGATTGCCAATTCATGACACCCAGGCTCTTTCAGTCTCATATCTCGCTGCTGTCTGAGAAGAAGTAAGATGTACAGTGCATCTGGAGCCTTAGGACAGATTTTCATCGTGATAATCACAAAATGAAAGGGCAATCTCAAAAGCACTTATTTTAAATACAGGAAGCTGGCTTTTGCTGAACCTAATAGCATTTGGTGGCTTTTAAGGTCTGTAATTTCTACTCACGTTACTGCATTCTAACTATTATCCTGCTTAGCTTTTGTTTCTCATGAAGATTAAAGTGATCTGTTTGATGTGTACAAAGAAGGGAGTGTAGAGAAATGGTAAATTAATTGGAAGTTGTCAGCTTCAGAGAACATTTTTGACATGAGCACTGTAAGGCGGTTAACAAACAGACTAACTCATTTGTCTCAGCATGAAATGAAAATAAAAATCACAACATTATGATAAAATCTTGACTAGGAAATGCCTGTAAGACTTAGAAGCCTTAGGTTCTTTTCCTCCCTGGGCTTTGGCACTGTGATATATGCAAACCACATTCTACATAACTGTGAAGTGAAATAGGTTCTATGAAGAACAGATGGACCAGGGCTAATGTTGCAGTGTGCATTGGAGACAAGAATAGATTAATACCACAAGGGGAAGCTGGAGGAAAATTGGAAAGATGGGGGTATTTGAACTAATTCATGAATCATTTCCAACTGATAGTTATGCCTTCAGGCACAGTGAATAATATCAAGGAAGCATATTTAAAATTTTATAAGTTTATCTTAATGTGGATTAGAATTAAGAGCCATACTTTCTGATGATTAAAAGAAAAATCATGTATTCCCCTGCCCAGAATATACCTTTGTGATTTAAATATTGCTGATGAGCACAATTACGTGCCTTGTGGCAAGAATTGCTCTTTTGAAAACACATGGTAGCTTCATGGACTTGGCACACAGCTTTTGGGAATGGATATTTTTTTTTTGCACAGAGCCCTCTAGGAGCCACGAGAACATGTTCTACAGCTTGTATCCAAACCACAGCTATGCAGCTCTGTGCTGCTTGGAGGCATGTGGTGATTGTTAAATCTCATTTGCGATTAACCTGAGGATTCAGGTAATTTTGACATGCTTAAATTTATCAGGATCTGAAATAATTAAGATACTCAAAAAATATGTATTTTCCCAGTATCAGTGAAGGTGTCAAAATTTTGTTTATAGGTGGCAAAGCATATCGTGTTTTAGGATTCTTCATCTTTACAAAAGCTCAATAGTGTATGGATGAGCCGAATTACTATTTTTCATAATGGACATGGTTAATTTTAAAAAAAAAAAAAAACACACACAAAAAAATCCCTGTAAGAAAAAGCAAATACATAGATAATTGTTTGGATGCTCTACATTCTCCATTTGACATCTTGGGAGATTATTCTCAAGCTATGGAGGAGAATGCAAAATGACAGCAAGGTAAGATTTTGGGAAATAACTAACAAAGTAAATGGCTAGTTCTGTTTCTGTGTTGTTTGTTCCACATAAGTTTATCGTCATCAGCAAAGAAGATCCTGGATCATGGCTCTTGTGTTCAATTCTTTCATTCTAGGCAAGGCTCAACAGGAGAAAAAGGCATGACATGACTCACTTGCCTAAAACTTGATTCTGCTGATCTCTTTATAGGTTGCAAATCTGGCCTGTTCCATCTCAAATAATGAAGAAGGTGTGAAGCTAGTGCGTATGGCAGCAACACAGATTGATAGTCTGTGCCCCCAGGTAAGCATTATTTGTGCTGGAAAGTAACTGAGAACTCTTTCACCATTAGAGAGAGTCTGACAGGAAAGACACCCTAGTTGAAGATTTTAGCCTTGCCTTTGTCATTAAACTGTCTCCTGTGTCTGTTGCACAAAATGAAAAATACATTCATATCTTGAGACTTGGGAATTGAATGGGGTATAATGCTTTATTTTTAATAGTCTTTTATCCATTTGTTCCTTCACTTGTGAAAACTGTTGCCACTCCTTGTAAAAACTGATTCTGAATAACAGGTAATAAATGCTGCGCTGACGTTGGCTGCCAGACCTCAGAGCAAAGTAGCACAGGACAACATGGATGTCTTTAAGGATCAGTGGGAGAAACAAGTGCGAGTTCTCACTGAAGCAGTTGATGACATCACTTCAGTGGATGATTTCCTCTCTGTTTCAGGTACTGGGACTACTGCTAAATCAAAGCAATGGGTCACAGATGAAAAAAGCTGTAATTATTAAAGCATCATCCTTAATGGAAATCTTATGCTCTCAGTGGGAGCATCCAAACCATGCCAATTAATCCCTGGTAACAGTGGCTGTTCTTTTGTCTTCCAGAATATAACATCCTATATGTACTTCTATTTCTAAAGAAAAATTTTGTTTTAACTCAGACATATACTGTGTATTAGTCTCATTTTGGTTCACTGTTAGGACATGACCAGTATGTGCATTTCCAGAGAGAAGGAATGTACATCTGGGTCTCATTTATTGGTGCAGCAATGCATCCAAACAGAAAGAAGTAAAATAGCAGTAGAAAGAGCTTTTTTTTTTTTTTTTTTTTTACCTCTAACCTCTCTAGAAAGGACTATAATACAAAGCAAAACCTTGCATAGAAAAGGAACTGACGAAGGAGGAACATTGAGTCATCGTCTTTGCTCCATTCTTCTTGTACAGTGCTGCAACTTGTAGCAACTTTGTTATGATACAGTCATATGCAATTTATACTGTAATTGCAAGTGCTGCCTGAATTGATTAATGGTGCAGAAAAATCATTTTTCTATTACAGTTAGAAAGAGGTGAATTTAGTTTTTGCGAATAAGGGTGTAGAGGCTGCCAAGGCTTAGCTTGCAGAACAGCCAAGCTTCAAAAGATAGCTTAGCCTTGATTTTCTTTTCTTCTATATACTTTCCTTAACATTTCCTTAATTTCCCGATAAAATGTAAATATCTTTGGATTTTTATTTTCTTTTTCACTTTGTTCTTCAGTTTTTGTTATTGTTGTATCCCACTATTATCAGCAACAAGGAAGTGGTTTGGTGAACTGCAAGCATAATTTACACTCCGCTGTTCAGCACCAGTTCTGGAGTGTTTACTGTAATCCATGACCAAAAAAATGAACTCTCAGAATACAAGGGTACTTCAGAATTATGGGGGTTTATCTGAGGATGCAAACACTTTTTAGCAGAAATAGTTCTGCAAGGAGAGAGCAAAACAAGATGTCAAGTGCAGACCCAGCCCACAAGCTGAAGAGTTGGGAAACATGCTCTAAATGACCATTTCGTTATTTGTTTAGGGACTGTTGCTCACTCCAAGCACTTGTATCTGTAAAACCAGAGGTTATTTAATCAGATTACATTTTTGTTTTTTTCTGAAATCATATTTTATCATAACATAATATTGAGATAGCTTTGATGTGGAATAATTGGCCTTAGACCCAAACTTCTCACGGCAACTGAAAAGTTAGTATAACTATTGTTTTCAGATTTCTTTCTAATACTGCTCACAGACATATCCATCATATAAAAATAAGTAAACATCTAATGCATCCAGAAAGCCTGTCACTACTAGCTCTGAGCTTGGGAGCCTCGGATTACACAGAGCAGTTTTCTTTTCAGCTGTTAAACCAGTGAAGCATCAAAAATGGTCTGGTGTCTGATTAAACGTATCGCATAAAATGACACTTCCTCCTCTTCATATCGAGTGTCACAACTGATGGCATGTTTTATTAATACAGTGCCTCCCAAAAGAAGGCACATCCTAATTTTAATCAGTTACTTTGTATTCCAAACGCAGTACCAGCTGCTGCTTAGGAGGAACTTCTTGTGGGGTAAAATTTGACCATGATAGAGTAAAGAAAATGGCAGTGGTTAGGAGGAAATAGTGAAGAAATATTTTAGCAAGGCAATGTTTTTAAAATACGGACATAGAGTTTTGACTTTCAAATGACTTGGAGTGACAGCATAGGAAACTTACAGTTTTCATTCCACGTTTAAAATTCAGCATCACGTAAACCATCTCATGAACTCTCAGATGGTCCGACATTTCTAACAGCCGAGCTTAGTGTGTCGCTATTTTTGTGGCAAAGGAAAATGAACAAAAAGCAGCTGATGAACTGATTGGTTTAGTTTTACTTATTCTTAACAAATAGTATTTTATTTTGAGTTTACTTGTGGCTGTGGCAGAGAAGTAAATTGCTGTTGAGAGTTGATGAGTTTCTCAGAGCAAGTTAGCTCAAATAAGAAATTCCATAATGGTTTTATTATTGAAATGATTTTTATCTGTACTTGCTGGAGGGAAATGATGTTCAAACTAGTCAAAGTCTGCTTCATCCTTTTATATTATCTGTATGTGAAGGTACCACATAAACTATGATACTGCAACACGTGAGAGTGAATGGCTCAATTCTGAGCCAAGAAAAAATAATGGAACTCCCAGGGCTTCCATATATCTACTTGATATTCCATCATCTGAGCAGACTCACTGTAGTTGACTGTTACTTCAGAATATGCTGTCATATATGATTATACTGTGTGTCATGAAATATTCACATCTTAATACTTTGTGCAGATGGAATGGATGGAGCAAGGGAGATGAACTGCTCGTGCACAGACTCCCTGCTAATAGCAAAGACCATTTGCTGTTATCTTTTCAAAATGGTTCATTTTCTTTTCTAACTTACTTAGGCGCAAATGAAATATACATATTAAACGTTTATAGAAATGGGTAAATTAATCTTCAGGAAATTGCCCAACTGTTTATTAGAGTATCTGCATAATATCTGTCCATGTTCCTTTTTGCAATGATTTTTATTACGTTGTCATTATCATAGAATTTAATGTGATATTTGAAATTAGTGTGACTGTTTTTCAAACAACTGCAGATTGGCACTCTCAGCATAAGCGAGAGTGCCCACTACATTTTAAAGATAAATACTGCATGAGATAAATAATTTTTAATGTATTTATGTTTCTCTTCTACCAAAATCAGTAAGCTTTGCTATGATGGAGAGTAAAATGAAATGAGGCTTATATCTGTGCATTTCTTCCTACTTTCCAGAAAATCATATTCTGGAAGATGTGAATAAATGTGTGATTGCTCTCCAAGAGGGAGATGTCGATACCCTGGATAGAACTGCTGGGGCCATTCGAGGCCGTGCAGCCAGAGTCATTCACATCATTAATGCAGAGATGGAAAACTATGAAACTGGAGTTTATACCGAGAAGGTACTGGAAGCAACCAAACTGCTCTCTGAAACAGGTAAGCTTGTTTTTCAAGATCTCAGTCTGTTATTATGTATTATGTGTCTCAAATGGTGGTGAGGCACTGGAACAGGTTGACTAGAGATGTGGTTCATGCCCTGTCCCTGGAGTTTTTCAAGGTGAGACTGGATAAGGCCCTGGGCAACCTGATCTAGCTGTGGTGTCCCTGTTCATTCCAGGGGAGTTGAACTAGATGGCCCTCAGAGGTCCCTTCTGACTCTTAAGGGTTCTATGATTCTATGATGAAATCATTACAAACATTACTTTGTGGTCTGTGCAGGTGAATGTTGGTGACTTAAGTGTTTCTAATCAAAACAAATTTTCATTGAAAATACATTTGAGCAAATTAAGGTATATTATCTGAAAAAAAAATATGCATTATCTGAGAGACTGTGAAGTATGCTAGATTGAATGGAAAGGAAAAAATGCGAATTATTCTTAACTTGTTTTTGCCTTCACAGACAAAGAGCAGGATTCATCTGACTATCTGTAGGCAATTACATGTACACGTGTCACTCTTTTTTGCTCAGTATTACCTGTTGCTATATGTACAGCTGAATTGTTCAGTCTGGGCAGTATTATCGAACACTCTCTTTTCAAAGCAGAGGTCTGCCTTTTCATCAGATGCATCAGACTTTGATTTGCATTTACTTAACAGACTAGATCTCCACTCACAATACAAATGAGCAGATATTATTTTGATGCACACAGGACCACAAAATGGCTTTCATTGGAATAAAGTCCATCCACTTCCAATCCCACTGCTGTGAGCTGGTTTCCCTCCCATCAGCTCCAGCTGCCCAAGGCCCCATTCAACCCAGCCTTGAGCACCTCCAGGAAAGGGGCACCCACAGCTCTCTGGGGAGTACTGCCAGGTCTTCACCGCCCTCTGAATGAAAAATTTCTTCCTAACATCTAATAATAATAAATAAACAAATAAGATAATAAGCTACATCTTTTCAGATTTAATAATATTTACCATCTAATGTTATGTAAAAATTTTACTATTAATTTTTCAAAGGAGTACCTGTCAATTATAAAGCACAATTAAATAAACAAACAGTAGGCACAGTGAATGCTTACGTTCTGTACTTAATGTACTTTTTGATATAATTTGATTTATAACTAAGTGCTAGAAGCTCTGGACTAAGTGCTTCTTGACAACATCAATTTATTAATGCCGGACTCAGTGCTTAAAACTGATCCCATGTTCCTCAGAGTCAAATTTAATTACTTATTTTGTACTTAGTAAAATTTAAGAAAACTTGTGAGTAATAAACCAGGAAGAGAGAAAAGCCACATTACACTATACACTGCAACACAATTTCTGTCTATGGCTTTTTAAGCCACTTACTATGGGGTTGCATATTGTTTCTCTATGGCTGATAATTAACAAAACAGTAAACTTTGGTGGCTCATTTTGTTACCCTAGAGTGAAATGTTGATATTTAGATGACACTGCTCCATTCTGTGCTCTGCCAATTTATGCTGTGTCCTCTACCCTAGAGGTCTCTATGTATGTATGCATCTGTATAGTTATGGATATAGATAAGCATCTATCTATAAATGCGTACTTATATATTTATTATAGTCTTCAGCTTGAGACCCAGTACAGGATAAATCAATGATGAGTCCTTTATTTAGTCAGGCTCCACCCACAGATATACATAGCAAAATATGTGAGCAACACAGCTATAACCATCTCATCTTTTTCATTTTTGTTTCTCTTTATTTTGACTTGAACTTTTATTTGTTCCTAAATGAAGTGCTTTAGGAAGCTGGGGAAAATTTATTTGAATTACAATAGAAGGGAAATAAGCAGAGCACACTTCTTTTATAACTATTATTTCCCTTTAACTATCAGCTCAGGAAAGGAAATCTTCTTCTAACATGTAAGCCTCCTTCTCTCAGGATACCCTAGGGTTATGTGAGTACGGGATTTGATCCACAGATCAGATATACAGACACAGTATTTTGGAAAGAGAAACACTAATGCGCGTGCTAATGTTTACTGGGGGAAGAAAATTCATCTTTGCTGTAAGTGATATTGATAGTTTTTGAGAAAATGCATTCGTGCAAGCCTTACTTTAATAACTTTTCACCTTAACGTTTTATTTGTTTGTTGTTTTAATTTACAGCCTCAATCTCCTTTTAAATATATGGTTGTTTTTTCCATTGTTTCAGTGTTTCTCAGCTGTGCTTGACTAACCCACTGGCTTAATAGCCAAGCACTTGTTTGAGGCTAGATTATTGTCTGAGAGCGGTATTGCATCAGAATGTATTGGCTAATGTCTCTTTTTAATTGGGTACTTTTATTTTCCTTTAAAAACAAACTAAAAGCTTGACTCTCATTTGCTGTCATTCTTATAAATCAAAGATGAAAACTATAAAACCACTGAATCTATGGGTCTTACTCAGAACAAAGACAAAACACAGATTTCAGTGGATGTTAAGTGTGTGCAGGAATACACTAAAGCTTCAGGGCTTAATTTTCCTTTGTGTCTGTTTTTTGGGGGGCAGTTGAGAAAACAGTGAAGTATTCCTACATCTTTAACTTGGTTTCCTAAAGAATAAGGGCCAGTGGTTTCCTTGTCAGAACATGGCTGAGGGTCAGGATTAGGTGCAGTGGGGAGAGCTAGGGCCAGACGCAGACCAGAGATTGGCAGACAGGGATTTCTGTAGGCTCCTGTTGAATTTTTCCTTGTTGTTTACCACTGGCATTTGCTTAGTCCTTTTAGAGAAAAAAATGCAATTTAAAAAGTCAGAAAAATACATAAAATATAATTCTGCTATGTAGGGTAAAAGAAAGAAGGAAGGGCAGTAGGATAGGGGAAAAAAGAGAGGAGAAAGGGAAAGTGAGAGGCAAGGAAAAGGGCAAAAAGCAGGGCAAGGGAATCAGAGAAGACCTTTCCTAAAGAATTCCTTCCCTTCCCCTGTTAGCTTTTCTTTTTAAGTATGTCTCTTTCTCTGACTTCTATTGTGACTCAAATTCTATATTTTGTCATTATTTGAATGGACTAAAGTTCAAAACAAGCACTCCTGGCAATTCAGCAAAAAGACTGAGAGTTTTATCAGTGAGAGTAGGACAAACTTTGAAGATATTTATCACTAGGCAAAAGCAGCTAAATGATGTTATCAAAGCTAATACTAAAACGTGGTAAAGATGGATTTTTCAGCAGTGATATGAAATGAAAAAAATGTAGGAGCAAGAAGATAAATTTAAGTGTATCAGTAATCAAAAAGGCATTTTGACTCTGAGGGAGAGCTAAAAATTCTAAAATGGAAACTATTTTAAAAATGAATGATGTTAAATTCATGTTTTATGTGAGTTCCTGGTAGTTATGGTACAACTTATGGATACCATCATCCTTACAGTGAGATCCTATATCCAAGGACTTTTATGAAATTATGGCTTTTATTCTGCAAAGAACTGCTATGTTTTAAAGTTTTACTAAACTGGAATGCAGAGATGAAGGTATCACCAACAAAAAGCTTGTAATACATTGTTCAGAAAAAAAAAATGTTTTATACCAAAAAGCCAGTGAAGATCCAACATTACATCAGTATTTCAAGGAAATGCTTGGTTTGATTCAAAGAATTTTTAGAAAAATTTAGAGAGTGTCTTTAGCGTGTAGAGGAATACAATGAGAAAATATGCAAAATATATTATAAAATAATTACATGAGTGTATGGGAACTGTTGAATCACAGCCTGAACCTCTGATTGACCACCTGAGGTGACTGCTGAGTCAGCTGCAGGGGCACAAGTGAATGCAATTTCACTTGAGTGACCGCAAGCCAGGCTCCATCCCTCCTGGACCCCATTTAAGGGCTGACTCCCAAGGAGGAAGGATCTCTATCTGGAGATCACTCCTCTTGGAGCCCTTCTGTGAGCCTAGGATATGGGTAAGATCTTTATTTCATTACTCCTTTGTAATGTTATAATCTCTCTGGTCCAATACCTGTATACCCGTTTGTCATACATATGAGACATGTAAGTGATGATTAAATCACCTCTTTGTCTAAAACTTTCAATACTGTTTCTTTTTCTGTCCATTTTTACGGCTTTAAACTGGAATACAATGCTATAGGAAAATATGATGTGATTTAGGTTTTTCAAAGTTTTCTTTAATAAAATCCTTCATACATTAGTTATTGGAAAATGAGTAATCATAGAGTGAATTTTAAAGTCTTTGATGGAATAAGAAATAGATACAATTCAGAAGAAAAGCCTAAATGACCATTTCTCAGCAGGTTAAAAAAAAAAACTAAAAGCATCTTGTGATACTTGATGGGCAGTACTGTGGTTGATATTGTATGACACATTAATCAGCAAGCAAATAGAAAGAAGCAAAATTTGCCAAAAGGAAAATGCTAGTTTGACATATGAGAATGCAGCAGCTTCATTATCAGAAAGATGACAATAAAATATAATTTTATTTAATTTTTCAAGGTAAGAGGAATGCGTATCTAAACTGAGGACGTTACATTCACTGACAGGAAGGCTCTGAGTTAATTCTACCTCTCAGGGAAAAAAAAAAAAAAGCATCAGCACTATGAGCAGTGAGGCACAGATACCCTTTACACGCACAACATACCTCAAATTAGTGCTTAAGATATTAGGCTGTATGTTAAGGACAGTATTCATCTAATGCTCTAAATAGCTTTTTCAGTCTTGATCTCCACAAATTAAACGTATTCTAGATATGAAAGAGGGTCAAGATAAGGATGACAAAATTATTGAAAGGTGAGAATTGGAAGGTAAACTAACTCCAGAAGAGTTAAGAAGTCTACAACTGTCCAGATTGGATGTGGCCAGCCACCTTAAGCAATGGATAGTAGGTTAGTACAATAGAAGTGTCTGTCTTCATAGACCATTATTATTTACTGACTCTGCAAATACTTTTTTCAAAAACATCTTGTTTGTGAAGAGACCTGGGCAGTGGGCCCAGATAAACCTCATGAGGTTCAACAAATCCAAGTAAAAGGTCTTGCACCTGGGTCAAGTCAGCATCCAGTATCAATATAAGCTGGGGGATGAAAGGATTGAATACAGCTGTGCTGAAAAAGACATGGCAGTACTGGTGGATGGGAAGCTGGACATGCATCAGAAATATGCCCTCACAGCAGAGAAAGCCAGCCAAACCCTGGGCTGCATCAAAAGAAGTATGGCCTGCAGGTCAAGGGAGGTGACCCTGCCCCTCCACTCTGAGCTGGTGAAGCCTCACCTGGAGGTTGCCCAGTGATGTCGTGGATGCCCTGTCCCTGGAGGCTTTCAGGGTGAGGCTGGATCAGGCTCTGGACAACTTGATCTAGCTGTGAATGTTAGCATTCATTGCAGGGGAGTTGGACTAGATGACATTTAAAGGCCACTTCCAACTCTAAGGATTCTGTGATTCTATGTCCAGAAAATATAGGCAGAGAAATGCAGTGAAGGTTGACTGGCTCCAACAGAATGTTTGTGAGTATGAATGTAATTTGTACGTTAATTGTTTACAATAAAATCACTGGTATCCCTTTCATCCTCTTGCCTACACACATCTATGTGCAGATACACACAAATTTACAGCTAATGCCAGAAATGGCATTTTGCTGGTTTGTGTTGTATGATCCATTTTGCATCCAACAGCCCACAGCTACTTTCTGGAGTTAATTTTTTGAAGAGCTTAAGCTAGCCTTTATTTGGAGTATTAACCTGAAGGGAGTTCTGTTTAGTAGTAATAAAATTTGGGGGCTATACACTGCATGTAGTTTTTATTTGCACAAGTAGGCAGGAGAATGAGTGAGACATCTGAAATTGATGAGACACATATGTCCCTACAGCCTTCTTTTACAATCCTTGTTTGCATGCTTTTGATGTACCCTTTCATTACACGATTGCCTATGTTTGCCACAAGGCACTTTTCTCTAATAATGTTTACCTTAGTTTTCCCCTGACATTTCTTCTTTCTGTTAATGACAATTCAATCAGGTCAAAATTTGAAGGGCTTTTTCTTTTACATGTGTTCATATATCACAATACTTGGTAGTATAACTTCATCGTAGAATCACAGAATCATAAAATTGCTCAGGTTGGGAAAAGACCTTCAAGATCATCAAATCCACTGCAAATATTCCATAAGTCTCTATAGAGGCTGTATTGCTCTCCTGTGCTAGAGTAAGTATATTCATTAACCATTTCAAGAAGGAAAAGGTGAATCAGTGAATAACAAGAAGAAAAAAGGTGGTCTTGTGCTTGGGCCAGCTGGGTACTAGTGACACTACATCCTTTTCTCTGCCATAGGACTATAAACACCATATTGCCAGTTTTTCCTCAGTTTTGCTTTTGTTCTTTCCTGAAACATAGGATTTCATATCCTGACCTAATGAGCATTTACATTTGTATTACTGGGTATTTAGCTGCAACAGTCATCAGTGACCACATCTCTGAGCACAGAACAGCAAACTCTGAAAAGCCAACTCAGTGACATAAAGCATAAACATAATTATATGCTAGTACTGCTTCCTATGTGACAACCAAAACAATATTAATATATATGTGTCCATATGTCTGTGCTCAGTGTGCAGCAAGCAACAAAATATTTATATCAAATCAGCTCTTCTCGACAGTTAGTCTAATGCTGTCTATTAAAGCAGTTTACCATATACGACAAGTATAAAGCTTTTTCAGTTTAATTAGCAATATGTTAGTCATGATTCAAATGTTGAGAATTACGCTATAATATGTGTCGCTACAATTTAGTGAACCATTTATGAAGCATTTAGAATCTTCTGATAAAGATTTTACAGATCTTTTTGTACCAGATTTTGGCAAACTCTTCAGACAAAAAAAAAAAGAAACCTGAAAGAAGTTTCATCCAGAAGCCTAAATTTGTTAAGTTATATTTCCTTTAATAAAACCATTTAATAAATCCGAATAATGAACTGTTTCTGTAACAGAGCATCTTCTTTTTCTTGTGGAGTGGATCATTCATGCATTTTTTTTGCTAACCCTACCGTCCTCTGGTAACTCTTAGTTTACAGTAGTGCCAGTCATCCTTGATGGTTCTGCAAATTTATGTGATGTAACTGTGATCTTTTGTAGAAGCATAGATTATGTGTGTGAGGTTTTCAGGGACCCTTCCTTCAGCTTCCAACAATATGGTGGTCAAAATCCTTAGTATGCCATGTGCTTTTTGAAAAATTTTAACCAAATCTCCTTGGCCAAATTTTTACAGTCACTTGTGGACTATTTCGACCAGTGTATGGCACACAGAGTTAAACATCTCTTTGGCATATGGAATTTCAGAAGGGCAACTACAAACAAATAAATGAATGCAGATCTACCAAGAGCTTGCCAGGGGACAAAGCTGACTCTGACAGTGTGTTTGAGAACAGTAATTTCTTAGGAGTTCAAGTATCTAGTTTGTCTGACAACAGTTTAGCTTCAGAGAACAACTTCTGGTCTTAAGGTGATTGATTCCCTTAGATCTAAAACCCTGGATATGAGAAACTGAGAATTTCTCAACTTGTCTCTTCAGAATGAAAGCTCTAAGAAGTAGCTATAATGATGCTGTTAATATATATATATATATATATTCTGGATAGAAAAATTGCCTGAAAACTGAAGCCATTTTTTTTTATTATTAATAAGTACTGATTTATCTCTGATTGAGTACTGGAAGTACTGATTTATCTCTGAAGTTCAAATTCACAGCCAATGTCTCTCTACATGGTAAATAAATTGTCATCTGTCATTGAGGAGCATCAACTCTTCATACAGATTTGTTATATTTGTCTGAATTCTGCTCCTCAGCTTAAGAATATCCCTTTTTGTACAATGAATGGCAGATAAGAAAAACAGGAGTTTTCGTGTGTACAGCTGAATTGGATATTCACCATACATTGCTGTCATGGAGCTCAAGAGTTTCCCAATAACCTTAACAGCTCTTAAGTCAATTTTCAAAAACTTTACTGTGTTAGATGGTAACTTAGGAACTAGCATCTGAGCATGAAAAAACATCTTACACTATTTTAAGTTGTTTTTTTTCTTAGTATAAGATTTTTTTTTTCATGCTTCATGACAGAAATTTAAGAATCCTAAATATCAGGATCCTTTGCCTCCTTTTCTGCTGCCATTTTTGCATTTCTAACTTTGCTACTTTGCTTGTTTTATCCCAGTGACCCTAAATATATTTATTTTGATTCTTAGTTAACTTGTTTTCATTATATTTTTAAGTATTGCTTTTTATTTTGTTTTGTTTTATTTTTAGGTTAGAGTTCATTATGCAATCACATTAGTCTCCTAATATACTTTCAAGTGTTCCATTAATTAAGATAATTTGGTATATGTATTTACTTCCATCTCTCTCCGACTCCTCTTCTACTTGAAATGTTTCCCCTCTGCTTAGCAATGTTTTATTAATGTTTACTTTTTTTTAAGTCTGTTGTCAATATCACATTTTCCTGTTTGCTCCAATGATGTGTGGAATCAAACTCTATAACCTGGTTAGGTTATGAAGCAGGTATGGTTCATTCGGCTGGCTGGGTGCAAGGGGGATCACTCCACCAAACTGGCACACCAGCAAGCAAAATACGCTACAGATTTGTAAGCCAAGGCCATACATATGCAGCAGAATTCTTGGAACCTATCTACATATTCATTCTCCTTCCGGAAATCCAGTTACATACTGCCCCTCCCCTGGCACATGCGTTGTCCATAGTAGGGATCTTTGGTGGTCATGGGGATGAAGTCAGAAGTCTTCCTCACAAAGGCTTGACATCTTCCTCGGTCTGACCTTCTTTCAGTGCATTCATACTGGTCAAAGCCATTCATTTTGTATTGTTCCTTTATGTTTGCACAGCTGACCATGAAATGTTGAGATGTTGTTCTCCTTCCCTAGTTTTCTAAGCTAGCTTATTTAACGCTTATATGTTCAAACCCACCTAAGCTCCTGATCTCACCAATATATTCCAAGCACTTTCGCACTTACTGAACATTATCTGCATGAAAGATTCAAGTCAGTTCTTTTATCTTTGTGCATGAACAAATATATATAAAGTCAGCATAAACAAGATTTGAATAGATTAATCCCTTTAAAGTTTTCTCTTTTAAGAAAACGCATTCAGTAACAGAAACAGAAAACCACAGTAGGTGCTTCCAGTTGTTCTTCAAAATGTAAACTAGCCTTGAGTCATGGTTTGTTGTTTGTTTGTATTTTTGCTCTAAAACAGATGTTAAGTGAGATGCATAAAATATACTGTTTTCAGCATGAGTAAGAACTAATTTAAGGGCATTGATTTAAGAAGAAAATGTGGTTTTCTGCCACAGTGTAACTTCACTTCCTAGGAGAAATTATTACTTTTGTTATTACAGTTACTTCAAGGAGAGCTGTTAAAGTATTTACGTAAACAAATAATTGCTTTCAGATATGTTTCATAAAGCACATGCTGCACTTGATAATACCACTACCTTATAACTATGACTACTTTTTTTGTAATATATACGAGATGATAATGAAGAAACAGAATGTCTTTTTATATGTTAACTTTTACATTCCTAAGGTGTTTTGCCCCTTTTACTATTACTGTTATTCAATATGAGCCAGACTAGAGTTACCCAATCTAAATTACTAGGTAAAATAGCTATATATTCCTTTGATCATTTGATATAAATATTGTATTGCGTTCGTCCCAAGTTTAAAGGTTTTAAAAGAATTTTCCTGATAGCTCAGATAATGAGCTATTGATGTCATATAAAAGTAAAGAACCAATTCAAAGGGAAGTTTTATACTCTTTATTATTCAGTTGGTGGCAAGGCTATGAGGATGTCTGTTTTGTCACTAGTAGAACATGTGCCAGAGCTCTGTACATAAAGTATGAGTGTAAAACTGCCCTGTGAGCCTTCCCAGGTCTTGAAGTTGTGACAACAACACATACCATGCCTACTGAAAAGTGTTTATGCCTAAGGGCAGGGAGAGAATGTTCACTGAAGGTGGTGTCTAATCTTGTTGCCTTTCATTTTGTTTAATCTAGTTATGCCCCGTTTTGCTGAACAAGTTGAGGTTGCCATTGAAGCATTGAGTGCGAATGTCCCACAGCCATTTGAAGAGAACGAGTTCATAGATGCTTCCCGCTTGGTTTATGATGGAGTTCGTGACATCAGGAAAGCTGTCCTGATGATAAGGGTATGTAAGGCATCCAGGAAACAGAAGTTGGGGCTTGAGGCAAAGTGTCATACGCTGGATAAGAGGAATAGAAAAGCTACTTGGACTCAGCCTTGTTTTATAATTTGCCAGGAACGCTTGACATAGAAACAAGCATAAAATAAAAATATGTGCATGAAAAAAAAAAAGTATTCTTAAGAAAAGAGGTTAGGGGCTGAGCAAGAAAATATTACTTAACTACTAAGTACATTATTTGATCACAACTGCCCATGGGTGGAAGCTCAGTATTAAGTAGAACTGCTTCCATAGCAGTAGCAATACATTGCTAAGATTTCAAACTTTGTGTAGAATGTTTTTTTGTTTTATTTATTTATTTATTTTTTCATGTATGTGTGCTGCCTAGGATATGAGGTAAGTGGTTAAAATCTAAATGAATAAATAAATTATCTTGCTGCTCCAGTGAACCTCTGCAGGGATGATTTTGAATGTTTACTGAGCTAAAGAATGTGTCATTTCGGTGTTGACTAAACAGTTGATTCAATTTGCTCAGGCATTTTTTTTTCTTTAAAGTAGCAAAATAGTTGTGAGTATATCTGTATCTTACTTTTCAATCTAGTCCATAGTCAAATATTCAAAAATAAAAAATTGTTTTACCTGCCCTGATGAAAGCCACGTACAAATGTAGTTACAGTGAAAATCTCAGAGAAAACTGTCTCTTGTGAAGCCACAGTGGTAAAGCAACAACTCACTCATCCAAGCAAACATATACCATACACTTCTGCATGTGAGTCTACTATAGCACTGATGAAAGCCTTCAGGCAGTTGGAGCACTCCAAAATTGCTTCGTTTTAGTCATTATATGTGTCACAATACATTAACATCTACACAGAAAGCTTCTGACAGTCTTGATTTTCTAACTGCAAAATATAAATCGTGTTTCTGTATCCTGTGCAAACCTTGGCTAGCCTGAATTATAGGTATTCTTGATTATGGATCAAACGTATCCTTTTTGGACATGTGCTATAGTGGGATATTTGCAAGACTTCTAGACTGGAATGGAATAAGATCTGTTCTTCCTTTGACTGTACAGTTCCTTAGTCTGTAACAGATGTTTCCAGACAGTTCTTTTGGACAGGAGAACTTCAGCGAAAGTTCAGGTTGGATATCAAGAAAAGGTTCTTCCCCGGCGGGTGGCTGAGCCTTAGAACAGTCTCCCCAGGGTAGTGGTCAAGGTCACAAGCTTCCAGAGTTCAAGAAGAGTCTAGACAGCACACTCAGACATAGTGTCTGACTTTTGGGTGGTCTTGCGTGGAGTGAAGAGTGGGACTCAATGATCCTTATGGGTCCCTTCCTACTTGGGATATCCTGTGATTCTAGAAGCCACTTCTAAGTACATTTCAGTCTTCCACAGTCAGACATTTAAACTGCTTCATAAGACGCAATCATGGCATGGGTACTTCTACAGACCTATTTTCTTCTGTCCCCTACACAGAGTTCTGACTCCCAGGACCCACTTATACATCTGTCCCACAGAGGTTGCTATGAGACTTTCCATCCTGTGCGAGATTTTTAGCTAAGCAAGAAGCACCATTTTAAGTTCACTTATTTCAGTGCCATTTTGCCTTTATGTTAATCACTAGCTTGCAAAGCTGATCAGCATGCATGCTTCACAGTCTCCTTATAAACATCCCAGGTTACTTTTGCAATTGTATCACTACCACTTTTCACTCTGTATATGATACGAGCTAATGAATTCTGCTTACTCAGATTAGGAAGATGTATTTTTGCATTCAGACAATTAACTTATTTATGGAGCTAAATGTAGTGCTCCTTACCCAGGCAGAGAACTAAAGCAAATAAATGGTCTCATTATCCTTGTGAATTAACTGGGAAAATTCACATCTATAAATTTACATAAACCAGAGTTTGCTGACTCAGAACCCTATTTTCTGTAAAACACAATTTAGTTTAAGTTTGAGATACTTTCTAGTATTCCCATCCAGACAGCTCATGTTGAAATAGGAAATGCAATTAAAGGGTAGACATTATGCTATAAAAGACAAACTATAGAATATTTTTATCTAATAATTTCTTAATTCCTGCACACTCAGGCTGCAAAACTTGTAGAATTATATATATTTATAAATTTTGCAAACTTTTTAGAGCATCTGCCACAAACAATTATTTTCTGGCAGTAATTGTTTGAGAGTGTGCTATGGAATATTAAAATTTATCTGAGATAATTCTCTCATTCTGTTGAGGTAATAAAGCCACATTTTAAATTATTTTTTGTTGGTATTATTATTTTAGTAATCTGAAGAAAAGGGGGAAGTTATCTTCTTTTCCTTGGAAAGGGTAGGATTTAGTGTATGTTTGGGGGGGGAAGGAGACTCATTTTGCATCAGGGACTGTTGTTATAATCTGTACAGAAGAATAGATCTCTTTCACAACTGAAGAAGTAATATAAATAAATTTAGGAGTATAATTATAGAATCTAAAAATAAGATAGTCAGTAATAACTTTGTTCCAACATCTTTTTAAATTACAGTATAGGGAACAAATTACACTTTGGGTTTTTTTTCATAAATACTTGTGAAATTCACTCAGTTGTTAGGTGGAAACCTGCTCTACAGCTAGGAACAATCAAATTTCACCTTTCCACATTCTTTTGCATCTATGACACCACTCTCTTCATACATGGCCTTTACTGTTGGCAGTTGTGCCAGTAGCGGGATAGTTGCAACTGGACTAGATTTAGTATTACATTTATTTTTATTTTTATCAAGACTGAGCTTTTTAATCTAGTTCTTACCACTTGCTGTGCTGTGGTCCACATTATGGAGCAGTCTTGGAGGGCGTTAACTTTACTCTTCTTGGTAAGTGGGGAAGATGTGCACATTAAATGCAGTCCTCATAGTGTGGGAATTTCATTCCATCAGAGCAGACCATGCCTCGACTGAATAAAAATGAGATGAGATTAGTGTGAGTCTTGAATAGTTTGAATGTATGAATCCTCTCCTACTTTTCCACACTTGTTAATATAGGCTTAGTCTTAATAACCTATGGGATAAGCACAAGGGTGACATCCAAGATTCTGCTACATCCCATGCCCTCTGGAACTAGACTTGGTGCAGAACCAGATCAGCTTTTTAAATGGTCTGTCTCAAAAGGGCACTACAGCAGTCTGTTGTCTGTATTGAGGGCCTTTTGCTTGTCAAGTGTTTGTAGAGTTAGTTTTTACTTAATCATTAAACAGCTAAAGACCTGTTGTGAGAGAGGTTCTTTGTCTTTGCCACTCAGATGGTGCTTGAAGCACCTGAGTCACTGTGGCTGCAGCTGCCTTCATACAAAAACAGATGCCCAGAATAGCATGGAGCTAAACATAAAAGCATACTGTAAAGTCTTTTTTTCTCCTTAACTTTTAGAAGTAGAGTGTATTTTAGTGGTAGAAAATAGGGAAATGTTTTTATTTCTGTTGATTACAAGGTTAACTTGACTTGATGTTTACAATGCTGAATTTCTTAAAATTGCATTCTACAGTTTGTAAGCACGTAGCATTGTGAGTCTTTTTATCTTCATTAAGTATTTTTGAATTGGTGAAATGTTAAACAAATCGCATTTATAATTCTCGGTATATCTATGCCACTTTACATCTAATTCATGCATAAATTGGTCAATGGTTGACTAGATGATCTTAGTGGTCTTTTCCAGTGTTTATGATTCTATGATAAATCACATATTTATACTGGCATTACAAATGATAAAAGAAAACTATAGTGTTGGAAGGTGTTTTCTTTATCAACACGGCCTTCAGTCTAGCAGTCAAGGAGATGTAAAAAATAATAAAAAATTCTATTAATGGAAGTTGAAAGTCACCAAATTTATATTAGAAATAAAGCATGCTTCTTAAAAGTAAGAGTATATAATTACTGGGTAATTTACCTTGAATTGCAAAAGATTTTCCTTCATTGCGAGAATTCATCAGAATTAGATGAATGTAATGAAGAATATGTTCTATATGTAGTAGAGACTGTATTTGAAAGAGAAATAATCCTTGGAAGTTTAATGGCCTGTCCTATTCAACAGTTAAGTCTAAAAATTATGAAAACTGACACTTTTTCATCAAAATCAGTGAGTTTTTAAAATCTGTAATTTTGAAAACGGCTCTGGCTCCTTCTTCCACAGTTGGTTTTAAGAGTTTTGTTTAGAAACTTTCCCTGATCTCAGATCCATGTTTCCTTAGTTTTTATGGCCATAGATTCAGATTTCTGCAGGAACAAATCAGTCTCTCTGCCATCCAACTCAGATAAATTAAGTAACAGACTGTTGTCTTGGAAACTGAGTTTTAAATACCATGGTCCTGTTAGTTGTGCACAAAAATTGGAGTTCTTCTGATATGTTTGAAAGTCTCAGCTAAGGAATAAAAATGCTTGAAGTAAAAGTACCTTTCTATATTTTTTTTTCTTTTTTTTCCTTTGTCTCTAGGCAAATCAGAGAGATTAAAATTGAGGCTGCATCTCCAAGACATCAGATATAGCAAAGCAGCAGCGTAACAGTGAAAAACATACCACGTGTTTGAAATGGCAGCCTACAGTTCGCAATTCACTACTATTCTTCATCCTAATGAAAAGCATAGCTGTTTTTGTAAAAAATGAGGGTGTTGAATTCTCCACGCTTGAAAATCTTAAGAAAGTGAATCTGAAAGTTAGTGCTGGATTAGATCTCACTTGCAGATAGGGAAAATACCGGAATTTCTTGAATTGGTAGTATATTATAACTGTTCCATTACCCGGTCCTTTTGTTTGGCACTCTTATCTCCAAGTTCAAGAGCTATACTGATTAAGTTTCCATTTTTTAAAGACCACAGATATTAAGATTGTGAATATTATGCAGTGACACCAATGCATTTTTTTCTGAATGTTTCTTTGAGGATAAATAATTTGAACACAGAAGTTTGAGAATGTTTTATCTCTTTAATAAGAATCCTCCTGTGCTTTGTTGTTACACTGTTGGGATGTAATATTTTGAATATTCCACCTGGATGATCTCTCTAGGTTAAACTACACAGCCCTTACTCTGCTGCAACTTGAACTGTGAAAAGCTGGGAAAGGGCTGCTTGTCATCTTTTATAGTCTTATATATATAAAAGTGTGCAGATGAATGAAACAAAAGTGTACCTGGGGAAGGGTGCTGGTTTTACAATAACCAGTGTAACTGACTGGCTGATTGGACTTGGGAGATTGGGAAGAGTGAGCTGATTTCCAGTGAAGGGTCTGAAACTTTCCACCCTGTTCTTGCTACAGGCTAACAGAACCAGAAATATTGTCTTGCTTAGGGAGGTATGTGCTGTTTGTTAGTAGCTAATTTGCTTACAACAGATTTTAAGGTCACATCCTGCCCTCAGGCTGTGTATATTAAGTGATTAAAGATGCTTGGACAGCAAGACCATTGGACATTACAACAGTGGTTGCAACTGTTCCCTTGTTTCTTATGCCAGAGAAGAAAAGACATTCATTTTCTAAGCTAGACTTCATCTTCTCTCCAACTTGCTAGGCGTGTTATTTGAACACACATCTCTTCAGAGATGCTGCCAGTGTTTCATTACCACACTGTCATACTCATTTATTTCTTCCTCTAGTGCTCAGCATCAAAATATATGTCTAATTCATTTAAGGCGAATGAAGATGGCTGTGTTTTTTCTTCCCATCATGTGCACTTTACCATGTACTTAGCAAAGCAGCTGATTTTTCTGTTACAGTGATGTGCACTTTATGTTGTAAACCAGGCTGTAATATAAATATCGACAAAAGACATCTCTAGATTATGTTAGAGGGTTTGGACCAGTTCCTGGTGACTGCGAATCTTCAAGATAGAGCTGTAATGACAACTGGCAATGATTAGCACCTCTGCTAGGAAACTTGACAGTGCCTCCAAGCAGGAAATGCCAGCATGACTGACTTCTTCAGTGTTGGCTGCTCCTCTAGGTTAACACTGAGGCATGTGGGTAGCCAGTAGGGTGAGGATCTCTCTCTGTAATTATTAGGATCTACTTTTTTTTTTTTAACTACATCTATTGTACCTACCAAAGTTACTTGTGGACAGGCTGTTTTTATTAGATGCTGTTCAAATGACAAAAGCAATATAATCTTCCATTCTGAGACCTATATCTGTTCTTACACCTTCCATATAGAATATAATACTAAACATCGGTTTAAAGTAGGCTGTTTCTCTCTTCATACATATTTGGAAGATTTTTTTCTTTCTCTCCTGCTCTTGAAGGAGAAAATGCCAAATAAATAAATGATCTTTCTTTTCTCCACCTCCAATATTGCAAATTGTCTGGAAGACAACCGATATATAACTGAGTTAGGTTAGTATGCTCAGATACCTTCACACCATTTTTATAATCAGCAGTGGGGATTATGTAGTTTCAGTTTAGGAGGTAAAGCAACTTCTGAAGGTCTGAACCTGAAAAGAATGTGGGAACCAAAAAAGAAAAAGCAGCTTACAAATTTTACATTTGTTTTCAAAATTTGTTGACATCATTTGCATTTTAATTTCAGGGGAAATCTCTTGTTCACTTTGATAACAACTTCTATTAGGAAGTGAGTTTTACCAGATAGTTACTTTCTCTCTTAAAGATTATGCTGACATTCTGGCAATAAAATAGTTGCAGTATCCATTTATAAATGAAATAAGATTGTTTTGAAATACTGCATTCCGGTTGTTAATGTTTTCGTAAGATGTTTGTTGATGGAACTACATTTGTCATGTTTACAGAATTAAGAAAAGTTGCAACAAGGTAATAATAAATGCCATCTGTAAAGGAAACTCAAGTTGAAGCATCTTAATTTTTAAGACAATTCAATTTCAGTTCTTGACTGCGAGGGCACACAAGTTAATTTAAAACCAAAGGGAAACAGTGTTTTTTGGGAAGGTAGTCCATGAAATAAGAGCTTAATATACACAGGATTTGTATCCTTTATAAGCTTGTCATTTCTTCTCATGCTTTCTTTCCCTGTCTCTCTCTAGACCCCTGAAGAGCTGGAGGATGATTCAGACTTCGAGCAGGAAGATTATGACGTTCGCAGCCGAACAAGCGTTCAGACTGAAGATGACCAGCTTATTGCTGGCCAGAGTGCAAGGGTGAGTGTAAACCCCAACGCTCAGTGTTGGTATAGCTGCAAATGAAAAACTATGCCTCAGAAGGCAAATGCAGTGATTTCAGGTTTTAAGGGTCATGACAGAGACAATAGCAGTAATCTAACCCTGGTATGTTTTTCATTGTTTTTCATGTCCTACCTATCTGAAAAGCACTGAGTTTATTGAATGATCTTGTGATGCCTTGTATGAGCTGTTTGCTCCGGAAGGCATTGTAGGTTTAGAATGTTCTGTAATTGTGGAAGTATTCAGCAAATTAAAAATAAATAAATAAGTGTCATCAAGACACCAAACGCTGTATACAGAGAAATCTTACATTAGTCATGTTTCCCAGTGTGCAAACTTGTCAAGTAGAGCTGAGCAGTCCCTGTAATTTAATTGTAATTGAAGACACTTGTTACTGAGTCAATGTAATTTTACCAAGGTAATTATATCATGATGAACTGGACTCATTGTGATTTGTGACCTTAGCTTGTGCATGGGGATTGCAAATTAAGCTGATGAGTGCTTCAGGGGTCACAGGTGCTGGAGAAGTGAAATTTGTTGACACACAGGATTACATAACACTCTGATGTATGTTTATTTTTTTACTCACCAGACCGGTCAGCTCAGATTAAAAACAATAAAAGCAGAATATAGTTTGGGGTACAAACAACATGATAAAAATATGTTTGACGGGAAAGAGAATTAAAAATAACAGCCAAAAACAAACAAACAAAAAAATACCAGGAACTGGGAGCTGCTTGAATTGTTTCCATGGCTGTTTTGCGTGTCTATATGTAAAATAAAAGAAAAGGGAAAACAAACAAACAAACAAAAAAAAACATAGCAGATACCAGAAAAGCTGTTTCTTTGTCATTGCATCCCAAGAAGAAAAACTTAGTGTCTGCTATTGGGCCTCCTGGATATGATATAATGACTAGGAACCTCATCACCTAGAAGAAGATGTGATTTGGATTGTAGATCCCATGCCTGCCAGTTGGGTGATGTTGTGGATGTAGGTGAATATCTTTGGGGAATTATTATATTGTTTGAAATATTTAAATCATTATTAAAGTAAGTCTCAAATAGAAAAGTATTGAAATGTAATACTAGAATTTCATGGTTTGGTTGTGGTTTTTTTGTTTGTTTGTTTGTTTAGTTTACATATAGGTTGAGGTGTCACATAATCCTTTTTTGGTCTGAAAACCAAGTGCAGATTGCAGTAATACTTTTGCAGGGAATCTAGTTCACCTAGAGACTAAGGAGTCTTAAATTGTATTATATTCATTGTGGTTATTATCACTACTGCACTTCAAACCTTCTGCTTTGATCATCTGCATGCTGTATAAACATAATATACTATAAAGACAGTCCCATTACTGAATAACTTATAATGCAGTATATCACAGGATTCAGCAAATGGATGAAAACACAAAATGAAAACACACTGAGCAGAAGGCACACAGTCCACAGTCTTGAGTAACTCACTGAAGTGAGTCTGCTACGCATGGTGTTAACTTATTTATTTTAACCTTTTCTTTAGAAAGGCTAGATTTTTAGTTGTTGATTGTAATGGATTTTTTTAATATGCTTACTCTGTAAAGCTATTAACATTGCAGTAGGAAGGCTTATGATGGTATTCAGAAGACACAAAACTTTAAGATGTGATCTGCAGTTGCTACAGGATATACTTTCTTTGAAAGTATATTAGCAGCTGGAATGGAAATGTTAAAACACTGTATACCAGTTTAAAGGCTGTACAGATGAAGCTGCCCACAGAGAAGAACCACGTGCATGGCATACAGACAAGCTCTCCAAATTCTGATTCTCCTATCACAATCTCTTCGTTTCAGTTAATATATCTGTTTTAGCGTATGGGCTTCATATGTATTCTTATATATTTATTAGCTTGACTTACAATTCATTTTTCTGTGGAAAGACTAATATGGTAATGTTTGCAGCTGCTGAGTTACATTGATAAAACCTAATTAAATGTTGTGTGTTGAATTTTAATTTGATTAACTTGCAAATTTATCATTTTCTGATCTACTGTTTATAACCTTTCTTAATTTCAGTTTTGGAAAAGGTCAATTATTAATTTGTAAAAGCCAAGAGCATTTTAAGAATATGTAGAGAAAGACTTCAGCTGATTGAAAGAGACATAAACAAGAAAAAATGTTACAACACTTAAATATATGTCACACCCCATTAAATGCATAATGTGGTCTTAAGAACCCTAAAGCCAAATGGTAGCTCAGCTTGGAAATCATTACTGGAAGTGTCCATTTGATCTTAAAAAATAATTATTATAATTTTGAATGCTTTTCTATTCTTTTTAAGGAGGTGGGGGAATTTTCTGCTTTGTTGATAATGTCGAGGCAAATTAGTATCAACTTGTGCAATATCTTTTTGCATGTCTTCCAAGATACAATTAGGCTACTAAAAGTTATTGAAAGGTACATTCATTACAGCTCACTTCAAATGTATTATCTTGCATGTCATAGATTGTTTAAGCAGAAAACCTCTGTACTTCTGACAGAGAACAAGACTAGGGGAGTGGCAGCAATTCAGTCTGTCTTCTTCCATAGATTTCCTTCATTTTCAAAAGATTAAAGATAATTTCTGTTATATCGTATCGTAATCTTCTTGTATATAATAGTGAATAATCTGCGTATCACATCTTTTTAAAATTTTTAAAAGTAAAAGAAAACTTATAAACATCCTATGTACTTTATTTCTGTTTATCCTAACAGAAATCAAATGCTTAAGGGATTTTGTTCGGTGTCTTCCACTGCCATAAAAAGAAATTAAAATGTAGCTTGAATCAATATATATATTTCTTCCATCCTTTCTTCATGTTCAGCTTCTCCTGTATTTTTTCTTCAGGCTATCATGGCTCAGCTCCCCCAGGAGGAAAAGGCTAAGATTGCTGAGCAGGTAGAGATATTCCACCAAGAAAAGAGCAAACTGGATGCGGAGGTGGCCAAGTGGGATGACAGTGGTAATGACATCATTGTGTTGGCAAAGCAGATGTGCATGATTATGATGGAAATGACAGACTTCACTAGGTAAGGACAAAATGGTCTGTGCTGAGGATTTCTTCAGACATCCTTCCTTTTTGTTGCAGTTTATAGCATATTGAAGTGATGTGCTGTTTTGAGGAATATGCAGCTTGATAATACACTTTGTACGGAAGGAGATCATAGAATCACAGAATGGCCTGGGTTGAAAAGAACCACAATGATTATTGAGTTTCAACCCCCCTGCTATGTGCAGGGTCTCCAACCACCAGGCCAGGCAGCCCAGAGCCACATCCAGCCGGGCCTTGAATGCCTTCAGGGATGGGGCATCCACAACCTCCTTGGGCAACCTGTTTCAGTGCATCACCACCCTCTGTGTGAAAAACTTCCTCCTAATATCTAACCTAAACCTCCCCTATCTTAGTTTTAGACCATTCCCCCTTGTCTTATCACTATCCACCCTCGTAAACAGCTATTCCCGTTCCTGTTTTATATGCTCCCTTCAAGTACTAGAAGGCCACAATGAGGTCTCCCCGGAGTCTTCTCTTCCCCAAGCTGAACAAGCCCAGTTCCCTCAACTTCTCCTTCTAGGAGAGGTGCTCCAGCCCTCTGATCATCTTAGTGGTCCTCCTCTGGACCCACTCTAAGAGCTCCACATCCTTTCTGTACTGGAGGCCACAGGCCTGGGCACAGTACTCCAGATGAGGCCTCACAAGGGCTGAGTAGAGGGGCACAATCACCTCCCTCTCAGTGCTGGCCACCCCTTTTTTTTTTTTTTTTTTCCAGCCCTGAACGCGCTTGGCCTTCCAGGCTATAAGCACACACTGCTGGCTCATGTCCAGCTTCTCATCTACCAGGACCCGCAAGTCCTCCTCCACAGGGCTGCTCTCAGGGAGATCTTCTCCCACTTTGTATAAGTACCTGGGGTTGCTCCGACCCAAGTGCAGCACCGTGCACTTGGCCTTATTGAATATTGACATGGTGGTTCTCTGTGCATGGCTGCTCTAGATATTTCACCATATTTGATAAAACGTGAAGTTTTTGTATTGCTTGCAAATCAGTTTTATTTGGAGATCATCTTGAAGTTCAGCAGTAAAGACAGTCTGTAACCCCATGACACTCAGGTGACGTTTTGTTTAGTACCAATGTAAAAGCATGTGCCTGTATGAACTTTCAACATTTCAACAAAATTTGTGTCCATCAAAAGTAACAGAAAATCTCTTTGTATCATCGTGAAGACTGAAACTCTTTCAAAAGAAAAAAATATATTAAATGAAACCTTCTTGATCTAATGCTTCATTGGAGTCTGTCAGTAATGATTTTCTTTTTGCTTTCATTTCTTTTTTTCTATTGATGTCTTGCTATTTTCTAATTGCAAATCATCAAAAGATCATTCTGTAATGATATCAGATAACATAATTATTTTGTTTAAATGTGGTTATATTGTTAATGACACCAGGGAGAACTTTTTTATAAGATTCTTTGAATTATAGATCACCATATTAAGTTACAGCTACTTTAATGTTTACTCTTAGTGGGAGTCCAAGAGTATAAATGATATTTATCTAAATATGATTAGATAAAGCTAGACAAAAATCTTTGGGTTTTTTATGAAGATTGAAGTAAAACATCTATTTATTCAATCTACTGAGATGCTTGAATAGAGTTCTTTATCCAGCCTTGTGTCTGAAGCAGTCAGCCTATTTCATGGAAAACAGTCTCTGCACATACCTTAAATACATATGTATGTTAATTAATTTGCATAGATAGGTAATTGGTATAGCTATTAGCAAACATTTTTATGCATTTTAAATATGTATGTAGAGAGTTTATCTACATTTTAATAGATGACTACTGTGTTTCTTTCTGAACAATTGTTCTCCCAGCTTGCTCAGTGTTCTCTCAGCTTGTGCTTTCACAACTATTCTTTTGGCAGCAGACTCACAACTCCTGTGTACAAATGACAGTGCAGAGCCTCCCATGAAGGGTGGTATATCTGAGAAGTCTTAGTTACCTTTGTATTATTCTTCTCTTTGGCTCTCTGTTCCTTCTCTTCAAAAAAACAGAGTGAAAAACTGTCCAAGCAGTGTGATCATTTCGCGTAATGAAGAAATAGCATTCTAAAGCAACATCCTGGAATATGAATGGATCTTTGATGCATTAAGCGTTAAACTGGAAGTTTCGTAATTGCATTTTCTACCATCAAAAGAACAGAACTAATATGAGAGAAAAACCACTGTCACATTTGAAGTAAATTAAAAAAAAAAAAAAAAAAAAAAATCAAAGTGCACCCCTATCTACATCAGATTTAATAAAAAATTGTTTAATATATTCCATTACAACAGAACAAAGCCTTTCACATATTTTGATTGGCTGTAACCACTGCAGTGTTGTAACAGGAAAAAACTTCAAGTGTGTGGAATCTGAGATGGTCAGATCTGCTGATGGAATGGATGTAAAAGCATATGAGGTCACTGTGAAGGAGTTCTGCTTCAGTTTAAGTTCAGTAGAAATGGGTTACTTGTAGATCATAATTTTCCATCAGTCTTGTCTGAAGCTGCATTTCTCTACATAGGATCAAAAATAAGTAAATCAATGAGAAAAATCAGCTTGCTTCGAGTGGAGCCATTATTAGGAACAGTAGCAAATGTATAGCAAATTAGAAACAGGATAAAAAGTTTTGGGTCTGAAACAAACTCAGAGAAGTCTGATTTTTTTTTTTTTCCTGTACGATTCGTAACTATAAGGATTAAAATCAGACTTCTCTGCATCATCTTAAAAGAACAGGATCAGTCTTAAAGCAAGTTATACATGTTTTAAATGTAACAGAATTATACTTCGAGAATCTTTGTTTTATGATATATCTAAAAGGAAAGCTTTCTAAAAAATGGCATCCTCTCTCTAGAATTGATAGGCTTAACATTAACGGTTGGCATGGGAATAACATAGTTTTTCATAGTTGTGTACTGCAGAATGAACATTGGTTTAATAAGCACTTAAGAATGCATATACTGTTAAGTGTAGCTTGTGCTTAAGGCACCATGGAACTAAATTGCTAGAGAGGCAATTCATAAGAGAGGGGAAATATAGCAGACCAACATTTTAATCAATCTCTACTATGCATGGTAATTAAAGGGAGAATTTGTAATAAATTAAGATGTCATCCCTGTTACTGTTCTAAAATCAAGTACTAAACAAGGTCATTAAAACTGTTTCCTTTCGTAATTTATCTATATTGTTCATCATGTCTTTCTATCTCACAGAGGTAAAGGCCCACTGAAGAATACATCTGATGTCATTAACGCAGCCAAGAAGATTGCAGAGGCAGGATCAAGGATGGACAAACTCGCACGGGCAGTAGCTGATCAGGTAATAGCAAAAATAATCAGAGATCCAACACAATTGCTGTCAGTGGGTTGTGTTGTGCAGGTGTGCAGAAGAAAAGAAAAATCTTCTATTGCAATCAACTTACAGGTTTTTGGGTTTTTGTTTGTTTGTTTAGCGGTTGGGTTTTTTTTGTTTTGTTTTGTTTTTGAATTTTTCCTGCAATATAGGAAAGTAGTAAATGAATTCTAAAACCTCAGAAACTCCTGAATTATTCCACAGCCTCACTTTCTGGACTGGGAGACTATTACAAATAGATTAATATGTTTGCTGACATGAAAGCAATTGGATGCTCTGTTACCCTCAATGAAAGTGTGTGACTCCTTATATTCTTTCAGCTCCCTCTTCCAGCAGTTTCCCTTGACATTGCATGTCTTCTCCTTTGCGCTGGGGTATTGTGCTCTGCATCTTACAGCTCCCTACTCTAGGCTGTAACATCTGTGTCCACAGTCCTGTTAATAACTTCATTTCACAACTGTAAAGATGAACTTCAGCCCTTCTCCTTCAGACTGGATTATATATCCATCTGAAGAGCAAGAGAAATAAGAATCAAATAGGAAGTCAAGAGCCAGATTTCAAATCCAAGTTCTTGGTTCAAGATACCTTATTTTACATTTATGATTTTTTTTCCACTCACAAATGATTATGTGATTATCTTTCCCCCAGCAATTCCCTAAAATACCCTGTAAAAAACATGAGAGGATGTAGGGGAATTAATAAATAAAAAGTTGAGATTTATTTATTTATTTATTTATTTTTACTTTTATTTGCTCAATTTGTCCTAATTTCCTTTGTCTTTCGTCTTGTGTATTCACCTAATGCTAATTATACGTCCAATTTGCTGGCAAACATGGAGCAAACGAGCCTTTGGCAACCAAATCCTGAATCGGAAGGGACCTTAAAGATCATCTTGTTCCAAATCCCCTGCTGTGGGCAGGGCTGCCCCAGACTAAGATCAGGCTGCCCATCCAGCCTGGCCTTGAACACCTCCAGGGATCCACAGCTTCTCTGGGCAACCTGTCCCAGTGCCTCACCATCCTCTGAGTAAAAAAATTTCTCTTGATATCAAATTTAAGTCTCTTCTCCTTTAGTTTATTGTCCTATTACCATATTTATTTTTTTTTTAAAGTTGGTCTCTCTTCTCCAAGCTGAACAAGTTCAGTACCCTCAACCTGTCTTCACAGGAGCGATGCTCCAGCCCTCTGACCATCTTTCTAACCCAACGTGAATCTAGTGGTCAAGAACAAAGTATATCAATAACAATATCAGTGATTATATCATTTTAAAAATTCATGTGAAAACCTTAAAGTGCCACCTAATTACAATAGTGGTTGCCTCATTTCAGATACTTATTGTAGAAATTCTTCTATAAATACTTCTTATATGCATTTTGAAGGAGTTGAATCTTCTGTCATTATTGGTAAAATGTTTTACAGTTCCTTCCTTGAAGAGTTTTTCCATTATATATTTATTGACATTTTTTGTCATTTTCCACATGGTATCTTCCTTTTCACTGCTACCAGGAGAAACCTAGCTGGTAGTGAGAACTATAACTTCCTTGTCTCCAGTCTTTCTCTTCAAAATAAATATTTATTTTTCTTTCTTCACGGAGGCATGCAATAGCATGCAGTACTTACTACTCATGGAATATGATCATAAGTGGCAAGAAACCCGAATCTGCCTATTATCCCATAACCTCTGAAAGTTTGGTTTTGAGATTTTCTTCATCATCAACAACCATTTTTCCTGCCATGGAAATTGGAATTAAACCCATTCCCATCCTTCATGTGTAGCAACTATTCATTTTAGCGTAAGAATGAGAAATTCATCTTTTAGCTGATGAAATCTCTAACCTACATCATCTGAAGAGATGGAATATTTTCAAGAAATGTGATATAAAAAAAAATTAATAATAATCCTGTGCTTAGAGTGCATTGTCCTGAGTTACATTTTCAGTTTCAGGAGACTGTAGCATTCACACTTAAATAATAAGCGGTAAAATCATTGTGAGAATGAAATGTTTGTTTTAATGTTCATGCTTTAATGATGTTTTGCATAACTTACGTGACTTACATAACTTCAAAGACACTCACGATCTAAACATTTTTGTGGACAGTTGCACTTTTAATTACTGTTGCAGTGAGAGAGGTTTTACATTTTTTTGTTGTTGTTCCAAAGTACTTCTATTTAAAGCCTTGTCAGCTCTCTAGAGGTATTGCTTTTTAAAGTTAATTTCTTTCAGTTCATGGACTTCAAGAGTAGGGTAAATATTTCTGTATTAAATTGCCACCAGTAGGGAGAAGAGTTCTCTTAGGGATTCATGCCTGAAAGATGTGGCAACTGCCTGAGAAAGAGAGGCATTATAGCAGTGTCGTAAATACAGAACAGTTTCAACCGAACAGCCACAATGAACCTCCAGCTTTGTTTACTGATAGTTTCAAAGGGAGAGGAATAACTAAGTGACTGTTTTCAGAGCTATATATGATAGTATATGCAGCTATTTCGCCACAAACTCCTTCCTTGCTGGCTGCTGGGGACAGAACAGTTCTCTCTAGTCAAATGTGATTATATTGACCCATATGTGCTTAATTCTATTAATTTTTGTGAATATTTCACCCTACCTATGTAAAAAAAAGGGAATATAAACATCTTAAGATGCTGAAAAAATGTATTTGGAAATCTTTGGTCCTCACACAACACGTTCACAGATCATTGTCAGTGGAACTTTTTTGGGTAGCCACGATGAGTATTTGTTGGAGACATGCTGGAAACAAAGGACAATTTTAGCTCTCTTTCATCAGAATGAATTACCGAGGTCTGTTCTCGTGAGGCAAGACTAAAAATAATAATTGCTAGATAGTTATTTATTATGGTGTTGTTACTGTGGGGGATGATGCAGTTTCTATTAAGAGTCCCAAAGATTATAAACAAATTACATTTGGACCTTTTCTAGTTATATTTGTAGCGAAACCTTCTCTAAGTCAAATTACATTTGACCTAATGTAATTTGTATTAATGCATAATTGACACAAGTTCAAAATGGTACAGGACTGTAGATAGCCTTCTCTTCAGTATAAAAGGCTATCCCTTAGACATGCAGAAGGATGAACTTATGTCATTGTATTCTTAAGAAGGGCTGCAAGACAGATGGCATCTTCTGAGACACTGTGTAATATCTCACATTTTAGTGAATTATTTCCTTCTGGCACAGACTAAGGTATTTAGACATTTACAGTAATTTTGCCAAGTCTGTCAATATTCGAGCAAGGCAATCTCATTTCTTAAGTCCTTGATGTGTCAGAAGGGCTTCTACAACGTCTGGTGCAGAGCTGTGTCCCCTGAAAGTCTGCATAAATGCCAGGGAAGCTGGCAGGACAGTCAGGAATGGATGTCATCAGTTGAAAATAGTCCCTGTGGCATCTTAACCTGGACACCTAGCAGGCACCCTGATACTTGGAGTTTCCGATGAAACTTTGGCTACTCAACAGATTCCTCCATTCTGTACAAACTGATATCCCAAAGAGACCTCTTCCAGAACATGACAAGTTTGTTATTTCCATTGTGTTTCATTAGTATCTGACTGAGAGGGTTTTTTTCCTTTTGCAAAAAATATTACAGTGCATCTTCAAGTTACTACTGATAAGCTTTGACTTACATGAAAGGTAGAGTTTGTTTTCATGTTTTGGCAAATATTTCAAGGAAAGACAAAGTGAAATGGAGCCATATAATGTCATACATGTTGCACATCCCTCCTCTGATTGCCTCTCCATAACAACCATGTGAATTTAGCTAAATCTAATCAAGTATTTATTTCGTCTGCAGTGCCCTGACTCAGCCTGCAAACAGGACCTGCTAGCATACCTACAGCGTATTGCCCTCTACTGCCACCAGCTCAACATCTGCAGCAAAGTGAAGGCAGAAGTTCAGAACTTGGGAGGAGAACTTATTGTATCAGGGGTAAGCTGGTGTTTGTATTTAGCCATTTATGTTTCTCATTGCAGTGCTTAAAAAAGGAGCTTTTTTTTTTTTTTTTTTAATGACATTAATGTATAGCACAAAAAAAAAATGATTCATAAGCAGTCTTTTTAAAAATTTTATCACCATTATTCCAGACCTTACAATAACTTGCGTAGAGCAATTTGATTTTTCCAATTACCCTTTGTTTATAGTAACCTTGTAAAATCTTCATTCTTCCTAAAGAAAAGTAATTTCATAGCCTAGAAAGTAATTGCCAAGCTGTGAATATTATAATTATTTGGAGCTTTTGTATATTTGCTCATTATAAATCTTCTTTCCTTTGTTAGTACTGGTAATTTCCTTCCTCTGTGCAGAAGCCAGCTCTGTATGAACTCCATATTGTTAAGATGGTGATGACTAATGGGATTTCATTCACTCAGGTTCCAATGCACACTAGGTTCAGCAAAAACTCTTGGAAGGCCAGCAAAATATTTCAATTTTTGATGCACGTGCTGTTTTTAAATACAGTTACCTAGCCTGATGACTATATACTAATTATCATTCAGTTATTACAGTTATTTTTAACAAACACCACAAGCATTTTACTCACAAGGTTTTTTTTAGAAATAAAGACAGGCATGTACAGCAGAGCTCAATATAATCAATGAGTTTTCTGCATTTTTGCATTTTCTTCTCCTAACGCTGAACTGTGTACCTCTGGGAGATTACTAGAGCCAAGTAGTAGCAATTGTTGCACTTCATAATTTCCTTTTTTTTTTTTTCACTGATTAACCTAGTATTGGCCCCAAGAAGCCTTTGTTATCTTCTAACTCAAATACAGACCATATGTATGTAAACATGATACATTTGGCTCTACTGACTGTGGATTTAAAATGACAGTGTTTTTTAAATCCTGACATACTCAAAATAAGATTGTTTTCAGATGCTGTTTTGGAAAAGCACCCTCTCATTGTTTAAGCCCAATCAAGTACGAAGATTGTTAGGACAACTTGTGCCTTACATTTCATCCATAAGATTCTCCAGTGAAATCACTGGCCTTCCTCAAACATATCAAAAATCAGAACAAACATTCTCAATTATATAACTATTTGATTTATTGCGAAGCACTGGAGAAGGTCTTAAACATTTGTTAAGATTTCTTGGATCCACCATTCTGAAAGCCTAAAAGGAGCTGCTTCAGTGTTCCTGTATCTGTCCTGCAATTGGTCTTCACTTCTTGACGTACGTACATATCTAATGGTAATATCTTGATCTTCCCACAGCAATGGAAAATCCTCTTTCATTTTGCTAGTATTAATGGAGTGATCTGTCTTTACATCGCTGACAGCTATGTTGCATAGTAAATGCTTTGATCTTCTCTTACCTACTGCCATCTGGGTCCAGCTTTTCATACCCATTGAATTTTCATATTCATCTATTTATGACAGTTACCCAAATCAGTGCTTCTACCAGCTTGGCTTTTGTGGTGTGTGTGTTTCTTTTTCGAGTCTCTTTATTCAGTGTATGTGGATGCTGAAAAAGCCATCATGAATCTCTAGCATCTATTTGTTATTGGAACATCACCATCCGTTGTGAAATTTGAGTGGCCGAACTGCTTGACTTCATCATTTCCAGTCTGGCATTGTTAGCATCTGCTGCTTACCAGGCTTCATCATCATTGTGTTTCTGTTTGGTTGGGTTTTTACACTCAATACTAGACAAAGGCAAAACTAGATTCAACTGCAAATTATTTGGGTCTGTTACAAAGACTCAGTAATACTGACATGTAGAAAACTTCAAGCTTGCCCAGCTTCTTCTCCTGCTGCTTTAAACAGGAGTTGATGTAGAAAGCTGATGCTGTGCATCCCTTTTAGAGACTGTTGTCTTATTGCTTACTGTAACACAGTCAGTACAGTGCTTCTTTGAGAGTGTTTTCCAAGCTGTTTATCTTCAAGCTGCTGGGTACTGTATGCTCCTTTGCTATCCAGATAGCTGGTATCCAAGTGCACATCTACATCTGCTTGTCTACTTGCTGCTTCTGCTTTCATCTTCTTCATTTTCTCTTGGATAGCCAATTACAAATAAACAGTATTTTATTTACATCAAAATGAAATACCATTATTTGGCAACTTGCATACAGTACAGTGCTAGAAGTACAATAGAAATCCAGAATTCAAGCTTCTTAAGCTGTGACCATTGGAGTTTATGTGAATGTATTATATTTAATTGTTTTGATGTAATTCTCATAGATGATTATTCAAATGTTATAATTTACTACTGTGTTCACAAAGAGTGACAGTAAAATTCAGATTGATACGGAAGATGAGTTATTATTCAGAATAGTTATGCGTAATATAATCTCTGCTTGAATTTTTTCACTATTAAGCATATTAATATATAAATGAAAATAGTATGTTCATATGCACGAATAAATCTCTGTATGGGAATATTTATGAAAAAAGGAAAGAGACATAAAACCAATTAAAGCTAAACAACAGATGAAAACCACTTCACAGCTATTACAGGTCTAGCCTGTTCAAGAGAATGTGTTGCAACAAATTCAAAAATACCATGTATAATGTATACAATGTGAAATATATCTTTAGGTGAAACTTCTATTTATTTTTTTTCACACGAGTCAGTAGTTCCGTATGGTTTATCTCTGAAAATAAACATACAACTGATCCTCTTTGCTTTTTCCTCTGTAGATTGATATGGGACTAGCATAGCATATGAAGGGGTTCTTTTTGGCATCATTGACTTTGCTGCAAATAGAAAAACTGATCAAAAAGTAAGCAAATGTCAAACTCCTGAAGTGGAAATTACTTCAGTAAAGAACCTAGTGTTGCTTTTTCCCTTTCTGTCTACCATTCCTTTTCCCTTAGCTGTTTCTTCCTTTAATCTTTCCCTTCAAATACTTTGCATGCACTTAGCAAACTTATTTTCCCCAGATAACTTAGATCTGGCAATTGAGAGTTAGCATAAATCAGCTTAACCTCATTAATATCGATAGAGGAAGGGCAATTTATACTATCCACTGGCTTAACCTTATTAATATCAATGGAAGAAGACCAGTTTATACTATCTGTTGATTTGGCCCTTTATGTAGAGTGCTGCAAAATAAAATAATAAATAAGGAAAAACTATGTGATGTCTTTCTTCGGTGAGGAGCCTTGTAAACTGGAAAAGGACTATAGGGAAGGAAGGAAAGAAAATGGAGAGGAGGGAATTAGATTAAATAAAGAGTAATTAATATTAAAAAAAAAAAGATTAAAAAACAAAATCTGTTTAGATGGTATCTTTATTCATAGTAAATATCTCTGACCTTGGTCGATAAACTGATACATGTTTCTGTCATTTTAACCTCGAATATTCAATTTCTAATTTCCTTCTAACAGTAAACAACCGCATTTAATATAAACACAGAAGAAAAATACATCAAGGTCATTTTTAATTTGTCTTTTACCTCTGTTTATTTAATGCAATGTATATTTGCTTTATAATCAGTTTCACCATTGTTTTAGAATGAATTCTCTGAGGTGCTGAGCATATGCTGCTCTCAATGAAGTAAATACTATTTACATATATTTAGCTTATGCTAATAGATAGACTTTTGTAGAAATTACTTTTGTTGAATAGAGTTGGTTCAAACCACGATGCTTGCATGTGGATGAAGATTTTGACTTATTCTAACTCCAGAGCTGCTTTATTTTTTAGTATTCCTTTCTGACAAATGTAAGCTAGACTGTTACAGTAAAGCAGATCTGTGTGTTCACTTCTTACCCCAGAATGAATATCCTCTTATGCCTTTACTGCTGCTCTGGAGCTGATCACCTCATTTACTTACTATACGTTTAAGTTGTGAGATTGGATTTTTTATCTCTTGTTTATGTTAGCAGTTTTGCTATGGTGTTTCCTAAAGGACTATATTGAAGAGAATCTAAAAGATGTATCTAAGGAACGCCTCTATTTTCTTTTTTTTTTTTTTTTTTTTTTCAGTTTTGTTTTAGAACTCTACAGAGATAATCAGCTATGTTATGAGAAGATGCATCCAAAGAGTCCTAAAATTCTAAGCCAGGTAGAAATGCAGTGTCGTACAGAGTACCACATACCTTTGAATACAGTCCAAAAATACTGAATCAATAGCCACAGTGCAATTTAAACATATTTTAGCTGGGTCCAATTTCCAATTATTTTCAAGAGCCCATTAATCTTAACATAATAGGCTTAGCTGTGATGATAAAAGAAGGAATCTTATAAGATTTTGAAGATACAAAGCAATTCAGTTAAGGTTATGGTTTTATCTGGAAGTTCTGGCTTAGTGAACAAAGTGAGGACTTCGGGGGAATAAAGATGAGAAGGCTGGAGCTACTCATTACCTTTGTCTGAGGTGGCACAAGTTGGGGTTTGAGGGTGTGGCTGTATGAAAATCCCATAACATCTGATCTGGGACATTGGACACATGTGTGAACAGATGAGAAATTTCAAAAGAATTGTCCCTATGTTTTCTCTGGATTGGTGATGGAAATAGGTAGTTCTCCTAAAGAAAAGAGTGAGACTTGCTATTTATCACAGAGTAACAGTGTGCTTCCAGCAATTACATCATATAAGCTAGCAGATAGCTTGTCCATCAGTTCTGCCTATGGTTCCTGTGTCTGGGAACACAAAGTAGCTTAAATGACATCCTTCCATTTCATTTAAGTCTGAATTTCCCTCAACTACCCTGCACTGTAAAAACAGGTTGATGTGCAGATGGTCAGTGAGCTTTCAAATTGCTACTTACAAACCCTGTAGACCCATAGAAAAGTTAGGTAACTTGCCTTCATCTGCTATTAAAAGTGAGAAACCTCATGTCTCATTGAATTTGGAGTAACGGTCTGTGGATATGTATTTACTTAATCCACTGATGTAGTATTTCATTTCTGTGCACAGTAAGATGTTCTGTTTTATTTTTCTTTTATTATTATTTTTATTTTGTCTTTGCTTGCAAGTAGGCAATCATAGAGAATCTTGGCATTTGAAGTTGGTAAGAGTATATATATATGCATATATATAAAGTTGGTTTGGAGACTGGTAGTCACTTTATTCTTCTTGAATCAGGTAAGAGTTTGGTTTCATGTAAAAAAAAAAAAAAAAAAAAAACCTGAAGAGAGTTGCAAATTGACAAAACTGTCAGGTTCCTTTTCTTTGAGCCTCTCAGGAGCAGAAAATAGTCACTCTGGTTATTTAGCGAGCAACAAAATAGGTTTTACTGTTGAATTGTAGCAGAAGAAATATACATAAGGTAAAATCACAGAAACTGACTTAACCTGGCTTTTAGATGTTTTGGGGCTGGGCTGCTTGCCCTGACAGGCTCTCAGTGTTGTCAGTAGAAAACATTTGAGATAAGGCATGCCATTTTTTCCAAAAATATATTTTTAAAAGCAATATGTATATTATCAACACTTTGAACTACACTTTTCCTAGCTGTACTTAAAGATTTATAGATGGCGGTAATAGAAATTTTATGTTTTATCTTCCAGTGATTACATTTACTTGCAGCTGAGGGTTAAGAGCAGCTACTCCTGAATAATTGCTGACAGTGAGTGCTCAGAGTCACACACAAAGAACATGCAGTCCTGTGTCTAAACTCACACCGTTGTACAACTGGGGTTTGAGTGATAGCAATACATGACAAATAGATACACGCCAATTGGTAAAGGAAAGTGAGAGAGGGACTCTATAGATGATTATTAAATTGCTTAAGAATATTATTTGATTTTACTTTTTTCTTTCTTTTTCTTTATTTTTTTATGTTAGGCTTTTTCTTCCTTTCTTTCTTTTTTTTCCTTTTCCTCCTTTCTTTCTTTCTTCTTTTTTTTTTCTTTTTTTGCTAGTTTTTTTTCACTTTTAACCATTCTTTCATTGACAAGAAGTTAGAATGGCACAAAAATGAGTTAAAAAATATGAGTAGTGTAATTTACCTGCAGCAGTAGTTTTCCATAGAGTCGCAAAACTGATTAATTTTATTCTCAGTATTTTGTTTGGAGCTTATTTAACATGGAGCATAAGAAACTTCTTGTGTGTATAGACATAATCACATAAGTATACATTCGTGGGATGAAAACAAAGTTATATGAGATTAAACCAATGGGAAAAGATTTGTTCAGGAGGGATTGGTGGAAAGGGGTTCTGTTTTCAGACCTAAAATGGAAACAATAGGTAAAGGAAATGACTTCAGAGAGAATAAAGAAATAAGCCTGGGAACCATGAAGTAGGTGATACAAAAGGGTCGAGGTAGCAAAAAGACAAACAAAAAGAAAAACAGGAATATGAAATCAAGGAATTTCAGTGGTGGGGAAGGACTGATATAAAGTCAGGACAGTAAAGCCGTCTGGACATAGCAGTAATCTCCTCTCCTATTGCTAACAAGTAGAGCATGCAAGAAGAGACAAGAATTCTGATGTAATCTTATAAGTTACTACTGTGAAAGGACGGCTTCCAGGACAGAAAGGCTGAGGATAGATGGGAAAATGAGGGATCTTGATTTACATTGCATGTTAGACTATAGCTCATGCTATCTTCTGTGAAGAAGTGAAAGAGCAAAATACAGGGACACATTTCAGCTGTACTTTTGGGGATAAATACATATAAGTAACCTCTACATTTGAATTTTTGCAGATTCACTGTTATATGAGAAGGTGAAATAAAACTATAGTAAGTGTACCCTGATTAAAATGTATTAGTGTATGAAGCACATTGCAGCCATATGAAGGTTTTAATCATCCTTTATTTGAGACACATTCTTTTGAGCTCTACTGCTTGTGACTAATACAGGAGTCTCCAACTCGTGCTGTCTAAGGCTGTGTCCCCCAGTGCACTGTCCAGGAAAGGGACTACTGATGATGTGGTAACATAAAAAATTTATCATCCTGACATTGAGTCATTTTACTACCCCTAAAGGACAAAGGCATCACTGTGTTATGCTGGTTAATCAAAATGAGTGCTGATGAAATTCCTTGTGGTCATATATTCATTATATGTGATGTATTTTATAGAAACACTGTCTTAAGGCTTTCTGAAAGTTCAAACAGTGAAGATTTCCTAAATATCCTCTGCAGATCAAAAATGGAGAGAATAAAAAAAAAAGACATAAATAGATTGATATAGTTGCTTTAAATCCAGCTGACAATACCTCTTCCAAACAAATAACAATAACAAAGGTTGCCTTTTGATTCTCAGTAAAGACTGCACAGACCGCAAACCCAGAGAATTTGTTTAAATGCTGTCTTTGGAGGTTTCCAAGCCTCAGGCAGACTGCAGCAGCTGAGCAGATCTAATGTTGGCAATCAATTAATTTCAAGTGGGAAGCTGTGTAAGAGATCTCCAGAGGTCTCCTTTAAGTGAAATGTGAGTGATGCTGTGATTCAGCTAAGTGAAAGATCCCGTAGGATCTTACTTAAATCTTTGAGTTCACGTGGTTTTGCCTTGATAACTGTTGCTGGATTGTGGAGTTGTAGAAACCCTGAGCTTTGGGCATCTGGTGAATCGTAGATAAGATCCACATGCAAAGTGGCACAGAAGACTTTGGAAAAACTATTTTTCTTTTTTCTTAGTAGTATTATTGACATTTCTTCAAAGCATCTGAGTAAAGTTGGCTTGGTGGTAGGCAGAGTGTATGGAGTGAAAAAGTATAATGTAAGGAAAAGTACATGAATGAAGCTTAAGTCACATATGAAAAAATGCATCATTTACTGAAGTTCCACATTAGATGAGTTTTTTTGCAGATAGAAGTATTTCTAATATCAGAACATTAAACCACTTAATTCCATGAGAACAAAGCAAATTATTGAAAATTAAATATTGAGACTTGAAAAACATATTATCATAGAAAGGGATTTTAGATTTGAACCTCAACATATAATTCATTACTTACTATATTTATTTTTAAAATAGTAGCCACTCAGAAATCCAAAGCCTGTCTGCTATTGTAGCCTCTGTGGTTTCGCTCCTGCTGGTTTCCCTATTCTGTGCCACATTAAATGATGGAGGTATAAGCTGGGAATATGAAGAAACTATCTTTCTGAGATACAAACTGCACCAGCCCTGCAATAATTAGCAATGCCTAGAAACCACTCTTACATTCCATATGCCTGTAAGAACCGATGTAAGAGAGGACTTTTGTGCTATTTCATATTCACTTCCTTCCTTTAAAGAAGGTGGCATGAGATCAAATTTCACTATTTTGTATTAAGAATGCTTTTCCCCCGTGGCATTCTCAGTTGGCCTTCTTAGCGCACAGCACAGTTGTGTAACTTCAAATAAAAATCAGATTTGTTTCTCTCACATGGGAATGTGGAGAGTAGAATTTGGATACAACAGCTATAACACACAGTAGGAGAATTTGAACTCTGTTTCTTGTACAGAAGTACATCTTTTAAATCTCACAATTATTTCACTTCCTCATTTGGGTAGTGGTGACACAGTCTCATTTATAAAGTACAATGTGATGATGCGTTTGAACATAATGAAAGAGTAACTTCAGTTCAAACTCATGAATGTCTTTCACTTTAATTATAATTCTTGACAGCCTGAGTTACAAATGAGTAACGCGCACATAGGAAGATTCTCAGACAAAAATACCCCTAAGGGAAAAAAACAACTGGTTATCCCAGGCTTAGCAAAATTAGTTTCAAATGCTATACAAGCTTACTTATATACATTAACTATATTATATATTTCTTTTGAGGCCTAAGACAATTCCTCTTCGCTCACTGCAGCCCAGCCAAACAAGAAGTTTTGGACACCCATGGAAAGAACTTAATAAAATGCACAATATAAACATATTTTCATTGCACACATTTCTAGGATAGGATCAAACCAAGCTAGGAATGTTAGCTATTGCCTTGTATCTTTACTTCTGAAGTGCTTCTTCCATGCTGTGAACAAACTGTTACTATTATTATTGCTATTATTTGTTAACCTCATAGAACAAAATGAAAAATGTGTCTGTTCTCACATCACATTCTTAATCTTATGAAGCAGATAAGCAGCTTCATCAACAAATAGGTTTTATTTTGTACAGTGTAAGACATGATGTGAAGTCAAAGTGAAAAACCAACCATTATCAGAAAAGTCAGTCCTAACTTCTTACGGTTAGATATTCTCAAATTGTTTTTCTGATTCTGACTAGTACACTGTCAAAATAATGTATAAACTATGCTGCTAGATAACTAAATGTATCATCAGAAAGTGAAGCAAAGTATACAAGTAGTTTGTCCTCAATCTCATCAAAGACTGAATTAGAATTCTATAGAGTTAAAATACTAGTTTCTGATCCAAAATTCTACATAAACATTTTCATACTTTTTCTTACCTGTATTCTTAGTGTCAAAAAGTTAGAAAAGTTACACCTCTACTTGAAGGTCCCTGGTGGTGTTCAAGGCCAGGCTTGATGGGGCTCTGGGCAGCCTGGTCTAGTATTAAATGTGGAGGTTGGTGGCCCTGCCTTTGCCGTGGAGGTTGGAGCTTGATCATCCTTGGGGTGCCTTTCAGCCTGGGCCACTGTATGATTCTATGATTGGAGTCAGATGGTATATTAGATTAGATTGGATATAAGGAAGAATTTTTTTTTTTTTACAATATGGGTGGTGAGGGACTGACACAGATTGCCCGGAGGGGTGGTGGATACCTCATCCCTGGAGACACCTGAGAGCAGACTGAATGGGACTCTGAGTAACTTAATGGATCTGTAAGTTTTTCTGTTCATTGCAGGGGAGTTGGACTAGATGGCCTGCCCCTTCCTTCCAGCTCAAAAGATTCTAGGATTCGACATAATATGTTTTACTATTCTTTGACTGTGGCAGTTAATGAGCAAAAAAGATTTTGCAATCCATCCATCAAGTTGATCTACGACAGCAACAGGACATCTTTGGGTCAGGTGTGTGTCTGTGTTAGGATCTTAATCTTTTATGTTATGTGCCAACTTGGTATTTTGGAATGCTCTTTTCAAGTTGTTGCAATTTCTTAAGATACATCCTTTTTTACCATCTGCAGGTATACCAATAAAACATGGAATGTTTCAGTGCGGTTGGTACTCCTCCCTGTCATTCACTGCCTTCCTGTTTTCAAACTTCGTAAATGGTATCTACTGGTACCTTAATAGTTCCTGCTTATTCCTCACAATCTGTTCATCTTCTTAAGCAAGAAAGAAAATGTTTCAGTGTTTTTTCCAACAGGTCTTTGATGTCAAAATGAATACGGAACTATTTTTTCCCTGTGATTGCTAATGCCTGGTTGCAAGTTATCAAACCAATCACCTCATGTGAGCTTTCTTATGCAGTTGAGCGCCACTTAAGAAAGATTTTTAAATCTTCATTTGCTGTCTCTTTCCACTTACATGTATTCATTTAATTAATCTTAACGATATTCCTTTGAACACTTGGAAGATTTCCCTCCTTCTTTGAATTTATGTACATTTTAAAAATATTTTTATTTAAGGATATTAATACTCTGCTTTTGTTCACTGTTTAGGCAGGTTATCTATTCTAATGCCTGCCCACAAATCAGTCTTTCTTCCTCTTTATTTATCATCTTATCAACTGTAGATATCATACTAAACAGATCAAAACAAGGTTTCAGATTTGTGCAGTGCTAGGCCGAAATACCATTTGGGTATGATCTGCTACCTAATCTATTGAACTGTTTATACCACATTCTCATGATGAAATCTACCACATTTCTTGTTTTGTTCCTTGAGAATATCCTTGGCCATCCTCAGTTTTCTAGAAGCTAATTGTGCTACATCTGTATGTTTCTATTCCAATTTAAAAATACATATATTTCTTTTTAGGAGCTCTTAGAACTGCTGCTTCAAATGTAATTTTTAAGAATATAATCTCTGAACATCCTTCTTTTAATCAGAATGACCACGCTTGATTAGAGGCTTCTGAAGGTCTGCTGGTCACAAGAGTTCCAAATTTATTCCTACTTTATTTGGCAAAAACAACTGTGGTGCAATAATCAGGTTATAGGATACATAACTTGTGAATTAACATGGTATATTTTACCATAAACGCCTTTAAAAGTTCAAAATTTCTTTTCTTTCTGGTGGACTAATAGAATTACACACTAGAAATTGGAAAGCAGGCCCTATAGTGCAAAGCCTTTTGACAGTAGGTCATGATGTTTAGAATGGCATATCATAATCTACTCCTTTATAAAAGGATGTGTTTTTCATCTCCCCTATCTTCATATATGCACATGGCTTGAAATTAAGATTATGTAACTAGAAATTGGTTAGACATATGTTTAATTCAATTCTGAACTGAAATTCACAGCACTATCATCACTTTGCTTTAATCAGCTGCAGCCTAGCTTTGCATTGTGTTCCTGAGGTTATAAATCATCTCTAACAATCACAATAAATCTTCATTTAGTTGGCTGGACTAGCTAATGTGTTGAGTTTTAAAATCCACTACTTTAAACTAGCAGCTGCAGATACTACAGGTCTAGACTGTGATAAAAGCTTTTAAGATTGAGAAGAAAAGTACCTGACCTCTGTTGTTGGGTGAAGAGACTGATACAAGACAGTAGTCAGGCACTTGTTTATTTTTTTGTTTTGTTTTTTTTTGTTTTGTTTTTTTGTAGCAGGAAAATAGAGAAAAACAGCACACAAACAGAGCAGGGAGTACACATTAATCATGACTAAGACTAAAACAATAATCATGATTAGGTTACAATTTACATGATCCTTGTATCAACAAAATACCTAAGGGAAAATGTCAGTGTTAACTGTGTGCTTCTAATACATGTTCTTAAGAGAGATGTAAGGAGCATTCATTTTTTCATCATCCAGAAAGCAGGTTCTTATGCTAGTGCTTTTTACTGGTACTGAATAGTCACTCATTCTCTGAGCAGGCTTATTTAATGGAGTTATTTTAACAGCATATGCTTTTTTTTTCTTCCATTTCAGTACACAGCTAAGTTATATATAAGCAATTATGTTTACTCTCAAACTTGCTTTTCCAGAATTTGAATGATAAAAATTCCATTTGCAATAAATTAGAATGAATATCCCCTTTTAAGCCCTTCAGTTTCAGTGCTGGGATTGTTGTTTGAAAAAATTTGCTGCAGCCTGTAATGGTTTCATTGTCTGAAAATGTACAGTCTTTAAAAGCATCACCTCTTCACAATTTTGTTGATATTTTCTGGAACTTAAGGTGTGCTCTGCAAATAAATATATGCCCAGACTTTTTATATTTCCCTCACTTGTTCTCTCAGCACAGTTTGTCCATTCTCAATTTCAGTGTGAGAAGAAAGTAATTCTTTCCCATCCTCCTTCAAATGCTGCTGAAGGTGGCCTTCCCTCTGGCTGACTGTTCAATGAGTCCAGACAGCATCAGTGTTGAATTTTATTGATCAAATTAAGCACTGGTGGACACGAGCATAATTCCTGTTGGAGTCACTGCCTCAGTGTTCCTGTTTTGATGTGCTTTTCCAAACCATTCCTACAATAATGGTACTCTAAATAAGGTCAATTAAAATCATGTCCAGTCTGATGTGATTCAGCCTTTAATGGGGATAGAACTTTCTATCCTTTCTGATTTTCATCCAAAGGTGACAAAATGTTTCTTCTTTCCCAACCAGCAACCCCACTTGGGGTTGCATGCCTAACCTGTGCTATGGGAGCAAGTGAGAGGAACCACCAGACAGCGGGGTTACTCAGCGTGGAAGAGTCCCTGTTTCCTTGATCAAGCATAGCTCCTTCAGCACACGTTTTCTTCTCTCCTCACCTCTACACTACGGCGCAGTATTTCTCTTGCTCTCTCTCTCACTCTTTCTTTTCTGTATCTCTCGGAAATCAGACTGGAGTTCAGAGCACTTTCACTACCTTTTATGAGGTAGAGTGCGATGGCATAGATGGGAGTAGGGCTAGTCAACTTTCTACCCACCCACCTACCTGTGCTGAGGGAGCTACGCTTGAGGCCGGAAGTGGTGACTCCTCAACGGTGAGTAACCTCCTCTCTCATCTCTGTCTTTAACTGTCTCTATAGGACTGCGGGTGGAGGGAAAAGAAAATGTGTTTTGGTGTTTGTTTGTTTGTTTTTTTTACCCAGTTGTTTTTTATCTTTTTATTAACCACTGGGTCACAGAATGAACTGCATGTATTGTTTTAGTCACCAGTGAAAAATAATCTCCTGCCCACTCTGAATTCCTAATGTCATCTATAAAACAAGGATGATGTTTGTTTGCAGAGGTGATCCATTTACAGATGGTTAAGCCAATCCTTCTGTCTTGTTTATTTTACATTGTGAAAAGGTATTCTCTGATCACCTTAAACTCAGTTGCTAATTTTCCATTAATTTACTTGCAGTAGTGTTGAGCCATCACTTTTTGATTAAGGATAGATGGTGGTGTTTATATGTTTATCATCATTTACTATGGATAATGATCATTTCTACAGGACTGGATTTTTATTTTCCGTATTTTCTAATACTGATTTCAATTTGCTTAATCCAGAATGTTTATGAAGCTATCTATTGACAGTAGGCCGATTACGAGAGTTGTCTTATAGATACAATAAAATTCATAAGTAAATTGTAAGCAGAAAATCAAACCCTGGGAGATTAACAAATTCTGAATGTTTGAAATCATAAATCCAAGCATTTGATTTTTTTATGTGATGTGAACTTGAGATTGACGGGGTTGTTGCTGTCTGGATTTCTTGGTGTTTTTCTTGTGTCACTACCTATACATTACTATTTTACTTTAAAGTCTTGTCTTATCACCTGTTCTTCCTTTGCCCCAAGTATTTCTGCTTCACTGTTTCAATATCCCTCAGCATTTTAAAAAATACAAGATGGACTACGAAGATCTTCCTTTCTTGTTCTGCCTCTTGGGTATCTACTCAAGCTGTCAAGATGTCAGACCGCTCATACTAAAGGCCACAAGAAGGGTCATATGAAGATTTTGGCCCCTGGGGATACACAAATCTTACTGTTTGTGTTCATTTAACGCTCTTTATAAGCTCCATGTGGGACCATGTCATATTACAGTGAAAGGCACTAAAAGGCAGTAATGCATAGTCTATAAATCAGGGACTGCAATCACAGCCTTTGCAGCAGAGGTGGTCGGTAGTCTGATTGATGAAATACTTCTATTTTCAGGTGACTAGGTGGCTTTGAGGAATTGGAAATAGGATGCAGAGCCTTCCATCTTATGGTCACTGACATATATTGGGAATTGGTCACTAGTGATGGATAGGTATTCCCCCTGATGACTCAGTGATGCTCTTTGCATGAATGCACAGGAGATCTGACTGAAATTCTAGAAGGATGAATATCTTACTTAGCAAGCTGCCAGAATTTCACTAATAAATGTTTCTGCTATAGAGAAAAATAAGGGTCACAAATAAATAATTGGCTCCTCTAGCTCTGAATAACATTTGCAAGGAGTGTTATTATTACTGCTTATTTCTTTTAGTAAAAGCAATGAAGTCTCCAAACCTTCCTATTCATAACCAAAAACGTGTCTAGAAAATTTAGCTTCTCTGGCAAACTTTGATCTTTTGAGTGGAAAAGAAATAGCAGATTAGTCAATTTGTAATGTTTCATTGGGAAATCTTTGTAGGAATTTCAAATGTTAAAGAGGGTTTGAGGTTTGCACTACTGAAAGGCAAAGGCTTTGAGGGAAAATTTAATCAATATCCGAAACACGTCTTCTGCTGATGAGTTTACAAAATTGGTTTTTTTTCTTCATATAATTATTCTGGTTTAATGTAGGAGACTTTAAGTTTTGCACAGAATTGGCAAAGCATGAAGACCAGCTGAACAGTGCCCCTAATCTCACTGCAATTACATGAAAGCATATTGGTAGCATAGAGAAATTATTTTTAAAAGTAGTATAAGAATTGGGAATGGGAGATCAGAATTGGTATCGTTCAGTAATTAAGGTGAATTAGAGATACTGTAGGGGATATTATGAAACAGAGATGTCAGTGGATTACTTTAAATCCAAAGAAAATTGCTCTCAGCATTTATCTTGTAAGATGAGCAAATCAGAAGTTGGCATATTTATATATACAGGGGAGTTTGCATAGGCAGTGATATGCAAAATACCATAAACTATTTTGATAATTAATCTAGAATCTTCCTATACCAAATCTAATACTAAATTTTAGTCATGCAACCACAGGCTGTGGATTTGCCTGAGTAACCTCACCTCACTGAGAGAATAAATAGCTTAATTTTACACTTACTGTGTTAATTTTCCTCTGAAATTATTATTATTTTTTTTTTAAGTATAAAAATTAAAATGTCTAAAGTGCACAGCTTCTTGTATTTTACAACATTGGCTTACA
>PPHD01000192.1:78667-88696 GCA_002909625.1 Bambusicola thoracicus | reverse complement strand
AGGTAAAATAAAGGATTATATGAAGGCTAAGTAGGTTCATATGGGGGGAAAAAAAATATCTATGTTTGTTGTTTGTTTTTTAATTTTCTTTATGTCATAGAAACATTATAGGCAGAAAATGATCATCCCTCTACCCTGGATATTTTGTCTTTAATTAGACCTGGGACATTTCTCAGACAATTCAGAACAAAGAGCCTCTAGTACTAGAAAATCAGCAGGAAATATGACTGGCAGCTGTCCTAAACCAACTTAAGAATCTAATCTGTTATAAACAAAGTTCTGTCATCCAAACATGCTAAAACTAAGTCACTTCATTGAGCAAGAGGATAGATAAAATGAATAGATCTTGGTAAAGAAGATAAAAGTCAAAATTAAAACCTCCAGAGAGATGAATTTTGACAAAGCATTTATCTGACACTGTTTCAGGTATTATGTTCTCTGTTTCATGGAGAACATCAGGAGAACAAGAGTCAGTACCTTTTGGGTCTTCAGGAATGATAATGGGAGGAGCAATGTCAGGAAGTTCCTCTTCTCCTGGCTGGAGGCCCATGGCTCGAAGGTGGCTGATATCTAGGAAATCTGGCATGTCTATTGAAACATCTACAGAAACAGAGAAATGAGTTAAGCTTATGAACCCAGCAAAATTACCTCAGAGAGCAACCAACTCCTTCAGAATAAGGAGTCTGGGTACACAACCCACCAACAGCCAAAGATGATTCCACATATGCTGGCTTAATTTGACAAAAATAAAAACAGGCAAAATAATAATAACAAGAATTGGTTTAGGATCAAGTAATCCTTAGGATACAACCTGAGACTGAAACCAGGTCCTTGTTACAGAGAAAAATGTACATATACCTTATGGGTTGCCTTGGATAGAATGAAAAATAGGTAAGTACGAAAGGCACATACCAAGCTTTTTGGGTATCCAGTCGAGGCCAAAGGTGAACTTCTTTATCTGCACCACCAAGTACTGGGGAAATGAAGCAAAACGAGAAGTCCTAGGAAGCACAAGAAACTCAGTTCAGTGAAGCAAAGCAACGAAATCAAAAGTAGCACAGATTTCAGTACCTCAAGAACACTGAGATAAATGACTCTAGGCCTGAGTGAGATTAATAATGACAGATTTTATCAGCGTGAGAACTTAAATTTCACAGAAAAGTTTTCAAGAACCACAATAACTTTATATAGATCTGTATCTTGAATATTATATGTACTTGAATATTATATGTATTCTACTTTTCCATGCTCCCATTTTCCCCCCCACTTACTATCCTGAACAATTGCTTTCCCTTGTCTTCTGTTTACACATAACATCCCTTCTTCTAATTCACCTTACTCCGGGTAAAACACAATCAATATAGAAGCCAGGATGGGACAGAACCAGGACAGCTGGCCTAAACTGGCCAAAGGGATATTCCATACCATAATGAATAAAGAAACTATAAAATTAATAGCAGTTGACCAGGGGGTCAGCTGCTGCTCAAGGACTGGCTGGGCGTTGGTTGAAGATTGTGAGCAACTGTATTGTGCCTCTCATTTTGTAAGTATACATTATTGTTGTCAATAGTATTTTTCTTTTCACTTTCTTTCTTAGTAAATAGTTTTTCTGTTTGTTTTAACTCAACCCCCAAGTTCTACTTTGTTGTTTTTTCCCCCCCAGTCCTCCCCAACTCTTCCACTGGGAGAGTGAAGCACAAACAACTGTGGGGTTCTGAGCTGCCTGCCAGATTAAGCCAAAACAGACCTAGGGGATGAGGAAGAACTAAGTTTCATGTTAACCCCAGATCTGCTTAAAAAGATTCGAATCTTCTTCCACCATGGCCACAGTGTTAAAAAAAAACAAATCTCTCTATATTTCTGCTACAGTTTCTCTATCACATGTACTTGCCTCCCGGTTTTCAGTACAAGGATGTCAGTGAAACCATCCACTAAGAGTGCAATGAGGCACCAATATGTTAAGTGATCTAAAAATAGAGGGTACCTAGCCACAGCAAATCAGTTGCAGAGCCCATTTTTCATCCACTCCTCGCTGCTGACATAAAAATGGAACCTGATAAGGGATAAACTCTTGTTCTCAACAAGAAAGTCTGCCTTAAGAACTAGAGTCATCCAACTGCCTTCCTATTTCATCTCAATGCTTTCTAAGTCCAAGTTCTTGGTTCATTTTTTTCTACCTAAATATAAACACAAGTTAAGTTTCTTAGTTTCTTCTTCTTTTTTTTTTTTTTTTTTTTTTGTTGGTTTTTTTTTAATGAAGTAGACTGATGCTATATTCTGTCTTTGAGCAAAATACAGTAACACACTAGATTTGAAATAAATAGTGTGTGAAGTGGCCTTAATTTAGGGAATTAAATAAATTATATTCAGTAAATTGGATTAAATCAAATACATGGATTTAATTTGGTTTANTGGCCCCACACAACTAACAGCAATCGAACGTGATAGACAGTTCAGAACAGACAGAAAGAATCGAACAAGATCAACAGTTCAGAACAATTTATTTCCTGCTCAGTTGGTCAGTACAGAACTCATCAAGCTTGACCTACATGCTGTATTTGTGAGCCTCAACGTTAATGCAACCCCAGTGTCCACTTTTTTACCTCTTTCTCACTGCATCATGTCCAGGTAGAAACGTAAATACAGAACAGTTTTTCATTACACAAGCAGACACTTACTTAACTCCTGCAGATTTTGCTTGAAGGGCACTGCTCCAGAAGTCCTCTACATTGGTTGGTTCAGAGAAGGCCTGCAAACATGCACTAAATGGGATCTTGGCACGGACAAGTTCTGGTGGAGCTCTCCTTGCAGCTTCTGCTTCTCGCCTTTTCAGCTCATATGCAATTAATTCATCTGAGAAATACACATGACACTGAAAGCTAAATGAACGTTGTGATTATGATGTTCCTCACTGTAGTAATATTTTCAGAGGTTTTAGCAATACAAAAATGTATCAATACAGCCTTTGTATGGCTCAACTAGACATGATTCACGGTAAGAGACACAACAAAAGGTCAGTGAACTGACCTGTTGCTTTCTTTACCTTTGTTTGTTGCCGCCTCCATGGCAACAGGTAACTGCATGATATAGTCTACCCTCTCAGTGTAGCGGACTTTTCTGGACTGGCAGCATTGTGTGCGCTCTTCCACCAGGAAACGGAAAACATCACTGGGGTTTTCTGAACCTACAGGATTCCTCTGAAAAAATATCAATATTCCCTGTAACGATCATCCCTTAGATGAACAAAGAACCCAAAGACTGCTCGTTGTTTTATGGCAAATGTAGAGACACCAAAGTTGCACGCAGATCTGACAGTTCCATTTGCATTCTATTGGAATGTAGAACTCTTGCACCCATAGTGAATCCCACTTAAGTAATAAGTCTGAATTAATAAGAAGGAATAATTAAGGAAAAAGTACTTCTAAAATTGTTGCCATTTTCTACATATTCAATGCTATAAAGAGTACATTAAGAAAAATGAGCCATTCACAAAACAAATTCAGTCTTAATACTACTACAGAAAAGAAGTAGTAATGCAGAATTTCTCACCTCTACTAGATTTATAAGATGTAGGAAAAACTCCTGCGCATCTTGTTGTCTATTAGAGGAAAATTCTGTGTGGTCTTTACTTATAAAAGCCTTAAACATCTGGGGAGATATCCCATTTTGTTGAGGCTGGAAATAAATAAAAGAAAGAAAAAAAACTTTTAAAGAATTTTTGTTCAGTCTTAGATCAAATATCCCCAAATCATTCCACTAGATCTACTTTTGGCCTATTTTTGTCACTGTAGAAATGATGGTTTCACCTGGATTTCCTTTAAAAAGAAAATGAAAAGGGTCCTCAGATATTATTTAAAGGATTTAGAGTCTGTTTTTTTCTATTTCCTGCAGCATCCACACAGGTTTATTTTTCCATGGCATTTGCAAGTAAAATTAGATTACCGAAGGATTGCTAACGGTTAGCAGTTTTCAGGAAGGCTTTAAGTGTACACTGTTCTCTAATATTCGACAATCCTCTCAGACCCTTGTTTCACTTAAGGCTATGTGGGCACTGAAGCACTTGATGTACCAGCTATTATACTCAGAACAAAACCTTTCCAGCGATCTCTACCAAATGAAGCAGAGAATAACTAATACATGCAGAACAAATTCACAGATGGGTTGCCAAAAACAGACATGAGTTTGCAGTTTTTAGTTGTTGATCACACTGAGGGACCAGGAACGTACTACCTTTGGCTATTCGGTTACATCAGTAGGGAACTGCACCAAATCTGAGAATCTCTAGCTGCTGAGTCCTCATTTTGACTTTCACACACTCCATCACTTTCAGAACCTTTTTTTTCCTCTTGAAATTGCTTTAAGATGATATTAGCTATGATACCTTTGATCAGATTTGCTCTCACTCTCCATAAAAATCAAATAAATTTCAAGAGAGTCCAAGCAAAAGCAGAGCCCTTAGGACATGTTAAAGGTTAATAAATATTCAGCCAATCTCAGTCTTTACTGCAGTTGCTCTCTCAGTCTGGTACAAAAATAGAAAAAGCAGCATGAAATGAAAGGCACACAAAGCACACACTAAAACAGGAAAACGTTAATATTGATTTCAACAGGGAAAGGTAGGCAAAGACTCACTGAAAACAGTAGAACATCCTCAGTTATATTTTTGTCAAGTATTGGCAACTTACCAGCAATATCATTAGGCTACGATGCTAGTTAGAGGCACCCATAGAGAGTCTTACTACTGCTTTGACAGAGAGATGTTTCAGCAATTTCTGAATCTTGGGTTATGCATCACTCTTGCATTCTCAATCACATTTCATTAAAGCCCAGATAGGCATAAAATACCTCAAATTACTACATAATAGGCTTTTTCTTTTCCTGTGATAAAAGTAAGAATACCGCAAGGTGGCACATTTGACTTGACACGTAACGTGCTTTTTGGAGTTAAGCCTTGCTTCCATCTATATACTTTTTACTTATCCATTTGAGCACGGAGAATAAAAACAAGCCACATGCAACTTGTTTTCTAAACCCCTTCCCCACAGAGGGCAAGAAAAATAATGGAAGAAATGGGAGAGCTCTAAACATCAAGTCCTAGTTGATGATCATTTAAGCTTTCAACTTGTTTTTAATATTAAAATGGGACCAAGAAAACTTCCTTGTTCCCAGACAAAACTCCTGTGGTAAAAAGAAGATTTTACCTCCCCAGAACCACAAATACTTATAGAATATCTGGCATACTTTCCCCATCAACAGTTGCAAAACAGCTCAGCTAAATATAGACTGTGCTGGACCACTGCGGATCTCACATGAACACTTTCACAGGCAACAACTCCCCAAAACTCTGGATGAACTCCAGCAACCTAGAAAGCTAGAGAATGTCTTTCCAGGTAGGATGTAAATAAGAACAAAGATAAAATGAACGATTGTAGACACAAAATAGAGGCATTTGATAATGTTAGCCACCTAAAATCCAATGTAGTCATATTATGAATGTCAGTGCAGCTCTCTGAATGACAAAATACAATACGTACGTACATCAGTATTTCTGGGGAAAGGTGTCAGGAAGGGAGGTGAGGGAACATCCCCAAATCCACAAGACCTAGTTTTCTGTATGTCCAGAGCAGTGGAACAGAAAAAAAATATCTATACTTGATTTTTTCAGTGTTCTTCAACACAAAGAATGAAAGGTGTGAAACCTGTTCCTAAACCTAGTATATGGTACAATTTGCTTGATAAAAACTCATCAGATACATGTAACTGCAATTTTATTAAACTGAATTTATAAATAATGCAAGAATTCTTAAATGCCAATACATGGTTACTACTACCTGACACAGGTTTGTACTATCTGTCATTAAAGATCTCAGCATTTCATTGCTAAGATTAACGGGTACGCAAAACAGAGTAGTAGGTTTATAGCTGTAGGTCTGTTCTAACATTTCAAGTCCTGAACTTCCAGCATGTAATTTCTTCTTTACATCACAGACACATTTAACAAAGTCAGTCAATTACCATACAGAATTTAAGTGAGGTATCTGTTAAAATCTATTCTACTATTTCTTAGTCGCTGTGATTCACTGATAGATTCCAACTTTAGTTAAAGGAAACATAAGCCACATTTTTTGGTTTCTTCCAAAACAGTAAGTATCTACTACGCAAAACAAATGCCGAGCAGACGTGGGCACTCAAATTATACAAACTACTGTGTACCAGATGCTTTGTCTGTGTCCAGAATCTTCCTGGCATTCTTATTTGGAAATAAATTCCTATATCAATAACTAATAGAGGCAAAGGTAGAGGAACATACGTATTTCCATGAAAACCATCACCATGCTTCTTTAACAAGCCCACCTAACTTCTACTGTCCATAAAAATACAACTTTGTACGAAGCATTTTTCTCTGTAAAGAAAGCTCTTTCCTACAAGCAGTATCTTCACTATTGGTTATTAGCTGATCTTCTAAATGACCCAGTTGTGAAGACAAATTTAACTCCATATGTTTGGAACCACATTAACAGAAGCTGGCAGGGACATTAACATAGTTCAGGCTCAGTTTTCCCAGCATTGCTCTAAACAAGATGTTTCAAAGTAGATAGTTTTAATAGGTAAACAAATCTCAACTTAGATTGATTCACTTGGGTAAATTACACAGACCAAATTACTAACATTTTGCTCAAGACAAATGTTAATCAAATTGCTGTAGGGAGAGCAGTGACAAATCCATAAGCAGAGTTCAAAAAGAAGAGTCAAAATGCAAACTGATGTCATTCTCACTCTCCAAATGCTGAGGGAAATTTATGCCAACTTGGAAAAAGAGAATAAACTCCTTACATAAAAGCTGCTAACAGCTTTTCTTCACAGAACTAGGAAGAGGTACAAAGACAAAACAGAATCAAGCAGGGACCACAAGCCTTGTTGAAACAAAGAAATCAGCCAGGCCTCAGTCAAAAATGACCATTATTTTTAAAAATTGCAAAATTGAAAAGATATGAAGAGCTTCCCCTGAAATCAGGTAGAATATTTTCAAACATCTCAGAAAGAATTTCTTTGGTCTTCCTATTACTTTCTGCAATTTAGAGTGAGATTAGAAAGTCTTCTCACACTTGGGACTCCCTAAAATAGCATTTTACTGTCCCTCAGAGAAGATAAACGCGAGTTCTATCAACGTTTGCACTCATCACAGGAGCTGCTGAACACCTTCTTAACAGAACCACTGGTTACTTTAAAGCTTTGCACAAATAGTCCCTGACTAATATATTCCTGACTAGAATCCCACTCATTCCACCTTGCTAAACATCCCATGCCGGATCCACCCATGTTCGCCAGTGCCCAGCACCTGTTCCCTTTTCTCAGGGTATCACTTTTACCTAGTTACCAGGCTGCACAAACTCAGTCAAATACCTTGTGTTCTTCTTTCATCACCTGTTCAATAAGCTCAGATTTCATGGGTGGTTTAGAATACTGGCCTGAAAGGAGGCCATGTCCCAGTTTAGCCCTGTAGGGAAGAAAATGGGGGGAAAAAAAAGACAAAAAACAAGCACATGAGAAAACAGACAAAAAACAGAAGATTTTTCTTTCAAAGAAAAAATAAATATACCACCATTGAGCCCATAAAGAAATATTATATATAATTAATCTGGCAAGTCTTCACATTCTACCCTGTGTCATGTTTCACTTCCAAGCCCACACAAACATACTTTTCTTCCTTGCCATTAAATTATTCAGACTATTTAAACTGACAAGGTAAGTCACTGAAAAGTGTCACTTACATCTGAGTGTTGAAATCTTGTGTTGGATCAAGCGGGGAGTAGTCAAATATTCTCGGAAGGTTTCCCACATACCTGGGCAGAACAAAGCACAAACATTCAAATACACACAGTCCTCAGCAGCGATACATCTACAGGCTCCTCCTGTGCTAGCAAGTCAAATTTTGCCACATGCAAATAACTTCATCTAACCCTGTTGAATGCTTCTACCAGTGAAAAAGAGTAGTAAAGAAGTTAGGAAGGGGATATTTAAGTTATGGATAGAAGTTTCTAGCTAAAGAGAAAAGATACGGCTTTGCTGTTTACCCAGAATTTATATCTTATTCCTTGATCCCAAAACAGCTGCTGGATCACGTTGCTCAAAACCACAGTGAAACAATGCACTTCCTACTCCAGACTAACACTACCAAATAAATTCCTAGAGTTTTTTTGTTTGTTGACTTTTAATCAGGAACAAAAAATGTAAAATAATGTTTGTATTGAGTTTCCTCAGAGAAACAAAGGCTAATTCCTGACAATAAATGCTGAGGTATATATTGTTGTAGCTGGCTTGATGAAAACCAAAGCACTTGGTAACATACTATCTGAGTATTGCTTCACTCAAACACAGGTGAAATAACAGGCTACTTGGGTAGAGCCACATTGAAAGAACACAAACACCTAAATTCCGCCAGGCCCACATTTTATTAAATACTCTAAAATACCATTCTGCATAGAAAAACAAGACACTGGGGAACTAGGCAACCAGTAGTAAGTGCTAGTTTGGAGTTACTTACGCTCGTTGGAACTCCGGGATGCTGAAAATGGCTTGCATGACAGCGTTGAGGTAGCAGCTATTTCCCAGGTTCTTCATGCCGGTATATCCTGGGCCATACATGGGCTTGAGTTTCACACCAGCTTCCTGAATCACTTCCCATTCAGAGACTCTTGGTTTTATATCATTATCTCTTAGACCATTCTCTGCCTGAAAGGAAAAAGGTTTATTTTTTTGCCTTTTAACTTCTGCAACCATTATATTGTTGCTCTCATCATCACCAACTTTGTGAACTCTTCTAGAAAAGGAGAGATAATGGGAAAAGAGGTGAATCCCAAATGCAGGGGAGGAGGTCAGGGTCAGAAGCGTAGCAGCTTGCTCATCCAATTTGTCTCTCAGCTCTTTACTACAGACCACCGGCTCTTCGAATGTTTTTCACTGTGCCTTCAATCTCCACTCCTCTATAGGCTGTGTCCTCAAGACTCAGCATAAAGATACTGCATGTTTTCAAGCTTCATTTTTCCATTTATATTGGTTGGGCATAGCTGCTACTGTAGAATATGGTCCCAGAAAACAAATCAGATGCAAAGATGCAGATTCAAGAACGCTCTTCTTCATGCGAAAGGGAAAAGCCGAAGTGTAGGACGTTGAAGTCCCAATTCACAGCTCAGCTTTCAATTTGGAGATACTAATCATTACATTGTCATTTACTGCTAGCACTACTCCTCTGTTTCACAAATAACCTTACAGACTGGTCTGAATACAGTAGGGAAATCCTCTGTAACAGGGGAAACTATACGTAAGTTTTGCAGATTTTTAATTGAAAACAGGTTTTTCAGAAAGACCACTGAATAAGAGGAACTACTTATTCATGATATTGGCAAGGACATTAATATACTGAAAATACTGTTGATTAGAAACATGAAGGCTTCTGAAACCAGTTTAACTCTTCTCTTATAGTTTAGGTTTTTTTCTTTTCTCTCCACTTAGACAATGAAATGCACTGATCAGTATAAGGTTTGCTCAATATAAACTACATTGTTCTTCTCCTGTTTCTCCCTACCTCCAACTAGAAAAGTCAACAAGAAACTAAAAAGAAGCTTGATTTCCTACCACTTGCATCTGTAGCATATCAATCCCAAAGTGTGCCAGATGCTTTGCTATATGTGGATCTAAAACCGGCTCCTCTTCATCAAAGGAATAGACATCTACAAAAGCAAAGAGAAACAGATGACCTGTTGTATCAAACATTACCCCTTCTCTTTGTTGACCAACATTGCATTCTCAGTACAGAAGTGCCTACACAAGATGCCTTATACATATTCTCCAGTTTGGTTGAGATACATATAATATCTAGACCCACAGAGCTCAGTAAACATCTTAAACATTTTCAACACCATTAACTCAACTATTCTCCTTTGAGTAAATTACACAACTTCATAGCATTAAAACCTAAGAAAATTTGGAGCAATTACAGCATTACACAACAATCTCCCCTCTCTTCCC